>SJYT01027161.1:0-35541 GCA_006410635.1 Cephalophus harveyi | reverse complement strand
ACCATTTCTGTCCTTTATCGAGCCCATCCTTGCATGAAATGTTCCCTTGGTATCTCTAATTTTCTTGAAGAGATCTCTAGTCTTTCCCATTCTGTTGTTTTCCTCTATTTCTTTGCATTGATCACTGAAGAAGGCTTTCTTATCTCTTCTTGCTATTCTTTGGAACTCTGCATTCAGGTGCTTATATCTTTCCTTTTCTCCTTTGCTTTTCGCCTCTCTTCTTTTCACAGCTATTTGTAAGGCCTCCCCAGACAGCCATTTTGCTTTTTTGCATTTCTTTTCCATGGGGATGGTCTTGATCCCTGTCTCCCGTACAATGTCACGAACCTCATTCCATAGTTCTTCAGGCACTCTATCTATCAGATCTAGGCCCTTAAATCTATTCCTCACTTCCACTGTATAATCATAAGGGATTTGATTTAGGTCATACCTGAATGGTCTAGTGGTTTTCCCTACTTTCTTCAATTTGAGTCTTACAGGTTCCTTTTCCCAATATCGTACCACTTGTTAAAGCTCACCTTATAACCCACTTCTTGTTTAAACAACATTTTCCAGTCAATAATTAAAAACGGCTCTTTTTCAACTAAATGCGACATAGTCCTGGGATGGTTATTGCTAAACTATTCTCAATATGTGCCAATCCCACTCACATAAAAAGAAAAAAAAAATGACTTATCAAAACCAATTTTATGTACCCTAACAAAGAGGAAAAACGACAACTTGCATTATTTTATAATTCATTTCATTTTAAAGTTTTCTGCATTTTTGATTGCCAACATGTCAGTTTTACATAATTTTAATAAATTTTCATGCATTCATTTATTTATCCTAAAAAGTTTTATCATGAGATTCAAAAACTTGTGCTGAAATCAGAGCAACTAAAAAAAAAAATTAAATCACAACAGCTTGTCTCATTTCTCTAAGTGAAACAATCAGGTTCAAAATAAGATGTAATCTATAATACATGCATTATGGGAGCTTACTTCATGGCACACCTAGTAAAGGAGATGTTCTAATTTATTATTTTTTCTTTCTTAAATAAATCACTAAAAATGTAAGACTTTAACACAAATAGGACACAAAAATAGTTTGCTATGTGAAAGGCTCAGATTACCAACCTGGAAAACTGGGACCTGAATTCTAGCCCTGGCTCTTGCTGTAATACTAACTGCGTGCTAAGTCGCTTCAGTGGTGTCCAACTCTACGACCCTATGGACTGCAGCCCACCAGGCTCCTCTGTCCACGGGATTCTCCAGCAAGGACACTGGAGTGGGCTGCCATGCCCTTGATCTTCCCGACCCAGGGACTGAACCTGCGTCTGCTTCATCTCTTGCACTGACGGGCGGGTTCTTCACCACCAGTGCCACCTGGGAAGCCCGTGACAAGGGAACCCACTCCATTATTCTTGCCTGAAGAACTCCATGGATAGAGGAGTCTGGTGGGGTACAGTCCATAGGGTCACAGAGCTGGACACAACTGAAATGACTTAGCATGCACACACACTCGTATGTTACTGGACAATTCACTGCACCTCTTTGGGCCCTAATTTTCTAATCTGTAAAAGGAGAAGATGGATCAGATTAACTCCAGTTTTCCTTCCTGCTTCAAAAATCTGGGATTCTATAACTCATCATTTTACAGAGAGTTCAGATTTTTTAATTTTCTCATTCCTGCTATGAAAGGTTTTGATTATTACCTATTGATATTTCCCCCACTAGATGGTGCTATGTGCACAGCTATTCAGATCATGAAGCAATCAGCCAACTATGTTTCTTAAGAGGGGGCACCTTCAAGATTTGGGGGCTGGACAATACCTCATTCTGGAGAGCTCTCTGGGCCACCACAGGGTATTGAAGATCCCTGCCCACTGCATGCCCATTAAACACCAGCAATCCTACCTCCACAGTCAGTATGACAATCAAAAATAATCAAGAGGCTGTCTCCCAGCTTAGCACAAACAAAAGAAAACTAGTTTCTTTCTCATATTTAAGAAACAAATTCTGAAAAAATATATGAACATGATACAGCTTTTGTGAAATCAAATAAACAAAAGTCATTTGTGTAAATGACTGTAAAGTGTCAAATTCTTTTTACAGGGACAAATGAATAAACACACACAACAAAATCGGGCTATCTTTTTGTCAGCTGGACAGTTAGCTGTTACTCTGTGTTTAGGACACCTTAGTTCTACCAGTTTTTACAACTGTATTTGTCGTTCTGGCTATTTATGTAATGATAACTTAAATTTTTTAATTTTTATAAAAATTAAATGAAAAATTAAAATTACAACTTTAAGAATGCAAATATAAAAAACAAACTCACTCACCGCCAATAGCAGAGTAGACACAGAGTGTCTCTAGAGGAGAGAAGCTGCTTACCATGAAAGAGGCCATCTTGAGTAACTTGATTCTAATGGATTTTCCATATTTCTATTTAGCCCTTGGCCTTAAAAGCTCATAAATCAAATGGGACAGCACATGACCAATAGATCCGTCTTTCAGGAACAGTTTCCATTAACCAAGCTCACTAGACTGACGTAAAATCAGAATGCCAGCTTATTAGGTGACGGCAGTAATTGTAACTACCCAAATTACAAGGGCACAGGGCATCTGTGTCCTCAAGTCGGCATGTTCTCTCCCTCGCAGGCAAAGCAGTCCAGGCAAAGGAAGCCAGGCTATAATCAGAAGGTTGCTTGAAAAGGAAAGGATTAGGAATAAGAGAATTACGTGATCTGACTATTAAGTGGCAAGAAGTCAACGGAGTCTGATGCATCAGTGTCCAAAAAGGGGACACGCCACAAATAAGAGTCAAGTTCCAGATATTCAAACTGACCATCAAGGTTCAGTTCAGTCGCTCAGAACTGACTCTTTGCAGCCCCGTGGACTGCAGCACGCCAGTCCTCCCTGCGCATCAACAACTCCTGGAGTTTACTCAAACCCATGTCCATTGAGTCAGTGATGCTATCCAAACATCTGATTCTCTGTTATCCCCTTCTCTTCCTGCCTTCAATTTTTCCCAGCATCAGGGTCTTTTCCGATGAGTCAGTTCTTGACATTAGATGGCCAAAGTATTGAGAGTTTCAGCTTCACCATCAGTACTTCCAATGAATATTCAGGACTGATTTCCTTTAGGTTGGACTGGTTGGATCTCCTTGCTGTCCAAGGTACGCTCAAGAGTCTTCTTCAACACCACAGTTCAAAAGCATCAATTCTTCAGCACTCAGCTTTCTTTATAGTCCAACTCTCACATCCATACATGACTACTGGAAAAACCATAGCTTTGACTACATGGACCTTTGTTGACAAAGCAATGTCTGGTTTTTAATATGTCTAGGTTGGTCATAACGTTTCTTCCAAGGAGCAAGTGTCTTTTAATTTCATGGCTGCAGTCACCATCTGCAGTGAGTTTAGAGCCCCCCAATATAAAGTCTGTCACTGTTTCTACTGTTTCCCCAGCTATTTCCCATGAAGTGATGGGACCAGATGCCATGATCTTAGTTTTCTGAATGTTGAGTTTTAAGCCAGTTTTTTTCACTCTCCTTTCACTTTCATCAAGAGGCTCTTTAGTGCTTCTTCGCTTTCTGCCATAAGGGTGGTGTCATCTGCATATCTGAGGTTATTGGTATTTCTCCCTGCAATCTTGATTCCAACTTGTGCTTCATCCAGTCCAACATTTCTCATGATGTATTCTGCATAGAAGTTAAATAAGCAGGGAGACAATATACAGCCTTGATGAACTCCTTTCCCAATTTAGAACCAGTCTGTTGTTCCATATCTAGTTCTAACTGTGGCTTCTTGACCTGCATAAGATTTCTCAGGAGGCAGGTCAGATGGTTTGGTATTCCCATCTCTTTCAGAATTTTCCAGTGTGTTTTGATCCACACAGTCAAAGGCCTTGGCATAGTCCATAAAGCAGAAGGAGACGTTTTTCTGGAACTCTCTGTTTTTTCAATGATCCAACAGATGTTGGCAATTTGATCTCTGGTTCCTCTGCCTTTTCTAAAACCAGCTTGAACATTTGGAAGTTCATGGTTCACATACTGTTGAAGCCTGGCTTGGAGAAATTTGAGCATTACTTTGCTATCATGTGAGATGAGTGCAATTGTGTGGTAGTTTAAGCGTTCTTTGGCATTGTCTTTCTTTTGGATTGAAATGAAAACTGACCTTTTCCAGTTCTGTGGCCACTGCTGAGTTTTCCAAATTTGCTGGTATATTGAGTGCAGCACTGTCACAGCATCAGCTTTTAGGATTTGAAATAGCTCAACTGGCAATTCCATCACCTTCACTAGCTCTGTTCGTAGTGATGCTTCCTAAGGCCCACTTGACTTTGTGTTCCAGGATGTCTGGTTCTAGGTGAGTGATCACACCATCGTGATTATCTGTGTCGTGGCGATCTTTTTTGCATAGTTCTTCTGCCAATTCTTACCACCTCTTCTTAATATCTTCTGCTTCTGTTAGGTCCCTACCATTTCTGTCCTTTACTGTACCTGTCTTTGCATGAAATGTTCCCTTTGTATCTCTAATTTTCTTGAAGAAATCTCTATTGTTTTCCTCTATTTCTTTGCACTGATCGCTGAGGAAGGATTTCTTATCTCTCTTTGCTATTCTTTGGAACTCTGCGTTCAAATGGGTATATCATTCCTGTTCTCCTTTGCCTTTCGCTTCTCTTCTTTTCTCAGCTATTTGTAAGGCCTCCTCAGACAACCATTTTGCCTCTTTGCATTTCTTTTCTTGGGGATGGTCTTGATCACTGCCTCCTGTACAATGGCATGAACCTCCATCCATAGTTCTTCAGGCACTCTGTCTATCAGATCTAACCCCTTGAATCTATTTGTCACTTCCACTGCATAATCACAAGGGATTTGATTATGTCATACCTTAATGGTCTAGTGGTTTCCCCTACTTTCTTCAAGTCTGAATTTGGCAATAAGGAGTTCATGATCTGAGCCACAGTCAGCTCCCCATCTTGTTTTTGCTGACTGTATAGAGCTTCTCCACCTTTGACTGCAAAGAATATGATCAATCTGATCATATAAAATGCTAAGCAAAGTATAAAAATATAATAAATATTAAATGGCAGATAATGGTGCTACTATCCATAAAGGTGACACAGAATAAAGTGGTAGTATAAACATAATTGAGGTTTTCATACTTATTTCTCCATTTGGCAGGAAAAGAAATACTTGTATTCAGAGATGGCATTTTTATATCCTAAGTGCTCCATAATAAAGACATTACTTTATCACTATGGATTCATGACTTAACATCTGCAGCAATACTGTTTTCTCCTTTGAACTAAATAAACCACAATATCACAACTGGTAAAAGGTCACTAGTCTACAACACAAAGAAAATGAAATCATAGTTTTATCTACCCAGATATACTCTTTAAATGTATATATATATATATGGATTGCATATCATAAATAATCAAAGGAATATCAATATTTCTTTAATAACTTCTCTAGTTTAATTCCTTTTTTTTAATAAAACAGGAAATTTAACTTACCAAGTGACCTCAAAACACAAAACTGACATTTGATTACTCAAAGTAGTAATTTCCAAATTTGCCTGGATATCAGAATCACTTGTAGCTCCTAAACACACTCAGACTCAGACCTTGGTCACCTAGCTACTGATTCTGAATTTCCAAGCGGGGAAAGCTAGAATATGTATTTTGAAAATCTACTCATCAAAACACAATAAAAGGCAAGCCGCAAAAGAAGAAATCACTTTAAAAGAGCCAATGAAAATAAAACATTATGCTCAGCTTTACTGCTAAGCAAGAAAATTCAAGTTTTAAAAGCAATGAGATCTCAGTTTTTGTCCAAATTAACAAAAAAGGGATTAAAAACAGAGCTATTGAGGGGAGTTTAAAAAGGCATTCTGGTTTGTCACTGGTAAGACTTGCTAGTAACATTCTGAAATAATTGAGTGTCTTTTAAAGTAAAAATTGAAATGCCAGTAACCCCACCCTATAGCTAAAAAAGCCCAAGGAGCAGAAGGATATGTGCATAAGGTTGCCAATTTCAGAATTATTGCAATAAAAACAGTAACAATAACAACAACAAAAACTAGAAATACCTCCAGAAGTTCATCGATAAGCATATAGTTAAAATGACTTATCCAAATTACAGATTATTAGATAGCTATTTAAAAGACTGCATTAAGGAGTTTCTCTCCTAACAGTGATAGAGTCAAGTAGCTTATTATAGCAGACCAATGTTTCCATCAAAAATCATTAGAAAATTTGGATAAAACATAAATAATACTTGTTCAAAGGTACTGGAGAGTCACCAAGTCAACCAAGACTAGAGAAGACAAAATCCCAGAAAGAAGGAAAGCTCACTGAGGTGAGTCTGATCCTCTGTTTCACAATTCCAACCAGCAAATCTTATTAAATTTTAAGCAGTGAAGAGCAAGAAACTAAGAATATATGCTGAAATCAAAAGAAATCCAAGCAGAAGGAGGTGACTGAGAAGAGCCTTTGACTGTCTATCGGGACTATAGAGTCAAAACTTAGAAATCAGACATTTCTCCAAAGAAGACACAGGGATGGCCAAGAAGCTCATAAAAAGATGTTCGACATTACTCACTATTAGAGAAATGAAAATCAAAACTACTATGAGGCATTATCTCACACCAATCGTAACAGCCGTCATCAGAAAAACTACAAACAATAAATGCTGGAGAGGGTGTGGAGCAAAGGGAAGCACACTGCACTGTTGTGGGAAGGTAAACTGATACAGTCATTGTGGAGAACAGCATGGAGATCCTTAACAAGTTATGCATAACACCACCCTGGTGGTGGTTCAGTCGCGAAGTCCTGTCCGACTCTTGCGACCCCATGGCCTGCAGCCTGCCAAGCTCCTCTGTCCATAGGATTTATTTCTCAGGCAAGAATACTGGAGTGAGTTGCCATTTTCTTCTCCAAAAACCACCATCTGATCCAGTAATCCCACTACTGGGCATGTTGTTGTTGTTAGTTGCTAGGTCATGTCTGACTCTTTGTGACCCCATGAACTGCAGCATACCAGGCTCCTCTGTCATCCACTATCTTCCAGAATTTGCTCAAATTTATGTCTACTGAATCAGTGATGCTATCTAACCTTCTCATCCTCTGATGCCCCCTTCTGCCTTCAATCTTTCCCAGCATCAGTATCTTTTCCAATGAGTTGGCTCTTCACATCAGGTAGCCAAAGTATTGGAGCTTCAGCTTCAGCATCAAGATATGAGATGTCGAAATTTATTACACAGTCACAATGAAAAGGTGGTATTGACTCAAAGATAAATAACGGACCAGTGGAATACAACAGGGAGTCCAGAAACAGACTTACATATAGCCTCCCACATTCATGAAAGAGAAATTGAAGTTTAGTGGAGAAAAGAAAATCTTCAAAAATCAGTGCTGAGTCTATTAGATATCCACATGGGGAAAAATTATATTGACCTCTTCCTTATATTTAACAACACAAGAAAACTTCTTGGAAATAAAACAGGAGCACTTACTGAAATAAGCAAATATTTCTGAAACAGAACACAGAAGGCACTTACCTAGAGGGAAAATTTCACAGACCGTAGTACATTAAAACTGGGATATTCTTGACAGAGTCAACCTGTGGCCCACTATTTGGGAACCTCTTAATCTATGAGGTCTGAAAATTCATTTAATTCTGCTTCTGCAACATTCAAAGAACATTGCTTTTTTGGATTTATTGAATTTTTTGAACTTTGAATTTTTATCTCGATTTATGAAATTAAATACATAAAACTCATAATGAGAAATTCGGGTAAGAGTGATTTTCAATAGTTAGGATTTCTGATAACTACTGAAAACTCAACAAAGAATCAAATGCAATTTGAATTTAACATGTGAAGTGGCACTGTTTTCACCAATTTTTTAAAATGCAGTTTTACTTCTAATGTTAAATCCTACTAATTCACAGTTATCACAGGTGATAAAAACAACAGCCAGAGATGAATTAGCTTCAAATCAATCCAACACAAACCAGAATAAGAGCCCAGAGCTGCTCTCTGTGGCTAGCAAAAATAAGTCATCTGCCATAACAAAAATTATAACCTAAAAGATACAAAGTAATAAGATTGTTCTTCTACTATTTACTTAAATGGTAAAAATTCAGTTTGTTCAGCTGAGATTATAGCTATAACAAGATGAATTCTTTTCCAAGTGGGGAAAAACAGTTACACTTCATCTTATTCAGAAAGCCTCCTTAGATCAGCTAAACAAGGGAAAAGAGTCAAATAAAGATAGCAGTAGCTTCCAGAGGGGACAGACTTAAAACGATATTGATGACGGGCTTCCCTGGTGGCTCAGTGGTAAAGAATCCACCTGCTAATGCAGGAGACATGGGTTTGATCCCTGGTCCAGGAAGAAGACCCTCCCCGCCCGACCCGCATGCTACAGAGTGACTGAGCCTGCGCACCGCAACTACTGGGCCTGTGCTCGTGAGCCCAGGAGCCACAACTACTGGGCCCACACGTGGCAACTTACTGCAGCCCATGTGCCCTAGAGCCCGTGTTCCACAAGAGAAGCCACTGCAATGAGAAGCCCACGCAGCACAGCTACAGAGGAGCCCCCACTCGCCACCACCAGAGGAAAGCCCACGCAGCAAACAAGATCCAGAACAGCCGCAAATAAACAAATAAAATTATTTTTAAAAAGGTATTAGTGAAAAATTATATATAGTCAAACTCTCATTCTACGCCCACGCCAAACCTCGTTAAGACAACATACAATTGTATTTTGTTATATGAAGGAGATAGTGTATCTTCAACTTCTAAACTTTGTACCTTGGCAGCAAGCTGTAGTCCAATTTTGTCAGCTTCAGCCTCCAGCGTTCTGCTATATGGTCGATCAAACAAAAACTAAGAAATAAGAAAGAAAGGTTCCATTAAGGCTATTTATTTCATTAAAAAAGCAGCAACAAAATGAGATTTTTAAAATAAATTTCATGAATTATCTAGGATATAGTTCTTATGCTATGATTACCATTTAAAAAGCACACCATGGTATAAAACAATTCAGCCTTTATTCCCTCATCAGAGATTAGTATTTTAAAAACAAGGAACGAATAGGAGAAAACCATGTCTACAAATTTTTGGAGAGTCCACAGTATCAGAGTCTTTTTATTTTTTTCTGATTATAATCTCCACTTACTATGTAGAGGATTCCCTGAGAAAGTTTATTGACACAGGTTTTTTTATTATGGCCAAGAAACATTCTCATCTTTCAGTCTTAAAAGATAATTGAAAAACTGCAGCTATATACTAGCCAGTGACACTGCTAGGAGATTTGTTAGAAAATTAACCATATAGCACAATGTTCTTTCTTTGATGTATTATCTTAATTTCTTCTTTGTTTTCTAAGTATTGATTAGTTAGGAAAATGAACTTTTCTTCCAACTTCAATTAAAAAAATACAAATAGATATTGTAACTTTAATTTTCCTAATTACTTGTATTTATGTGAATGCTTTCCAGTTAATACTAATTTTCGGTACGTACTAAAACTTTGTAGAAGATGGATTGATAGCTCTTTTCTCAAAAAGTCCTACCTATTAATTGGGGAAGCAATTAACTACCTGTCAGTGATAGCTAGAAATAACTAAAATACGACTTGCTTCCTTCTCGATCATGTCTGTTTTAGATTGCTGAACTATATTGTATACTGGCTTCGCTCACCACAAGCAGTCTACAGGTGTCCCCACAAACTGACTGGCATTAATAGTATAACTAGTATAAACTGATAAAAAACATTGGTTTTAAAAGGAGAGAAACATGTTCAAGCCTGAGTGCTTATTAACTGTTACCTCTGGGCTGTATTTTTCTACCCTTCTAAGCCCAATAGCATCATATGTAAAATGAAGCAGTGACTTCATATAGTAGCAAAGTATAGCAGTACCAAACTCCTAGAGTTGCAGAGAGGGTTCAAATGAGCAAGTAATAACTCCTATTTGTTGAGTTACTTTATACCAGGTGTTGGACTAAATGCTTTCAACCAGTGGTTATCAACAGAACATGATTTTTATCCCTTGGGGGCATTTGGAAATGCCTGGTGATATTTCTGATTGTCACAGCTGCAGCTGGGGGTGGGGAGAAGTGGGGAGAGCTACTGGCATCTAGTGGGTAGAGGCATCTAAATGTGTGGAGGCTACTAAACTTTCTGCAATGCAGAGGACAATTGCCCACAACAAAGAATTATCTTGTCAATTCTCTGTCAATTCAAAATGTGAATACTGTTTATATTGAGAAATACTGCTTTAAATGTTATCATTAAACCTTCAATAATGCTTTGATTAGCCACTACTACTATCTGAATTTACATATGAAGAAACTGAGACCTATAACAAGTGCAGCAATCTATTGAAGTTCTATAGAATTTAAATCTAATAGAGATTAAATTCAAACATAGATCCATCTGATCAGAGCCTGTATTCTCAGCCCCTGTACAAAATTAATTTACAGTGTTTATCATGGTGCCTACCATGCAGTATGTACTCAATAAATGCTAGCTACTGTATTACTAATAGCTCTCAAAACCTTAACTGGTAGCGCTCTATGAGGGCTGCTACACTATATCCAAATGGTTAAAAGAGAGCCCCTCCTTCTCCCTTCCTCTCTTCCTTTCTCTGACAAAAGAATGTCAGCATTTCCCCCTCAATAACTTCACTATCAGAATCCCCTCTGCCCTCCAATCACTATGAGCAAGACTTCTATAGAAAGAAACATTTCCTCATCACCAAAATTACTGGGAGGGGGCCTTGATTCAGAGAAAAAAAATAAAGGGGAAAAAAAAAAGAGTTCAAACAGAAGTAATCCTTACTTGAGTTTCAGTGTAACTATTAAAGAATTATACTCAAGCAACAGGATCATCAAGTATTTCAACAGAGAAACAGCTTCCAGTTATTTTCCTTATGACTTAATCTTCTGATTCCATTACACAAAATGCTATCTACTGATAAATGGTGGAAAACCTGCATTACCTTCTTTGACTTCCCAGCACATGAACAATAAAAATAAAATTCAAAATATGAGATTCTGTAACTTAAGCAATAACCGTTTCTTTTTCCCTTTAAGAACTTTTATTTCAATAAAAATGAAACCAAATGATACGGTAACACTGAATAAAAGATTTAGTTATTCAATTTCCAAAGCAATTTGTCTCAAAGAATTTTACAGATTAGATTTAAACAGCACCCAGATGGCACTCTGATGGGTGCTCCACAAATCACTGAATATACACAAATAACAGATTGTTCCTAAATAACCAAACCTCCCAGGACAAGAGGAAATATGTGATGAAAGATGTAAAATAAAATAATCACAGCTAACAAAGCAAATATTAAGACTGCAAAACCTCCTTTCAGTAGTAGACTGTTTTGAGCAAGATGGAGGACCCACAAATTTTATCAGATGACTATCATTATGCATGAAGCAAAAGTTAACAAACACCTATTAAAACTGCCCTTTCAATATTTACCAGGTAATACTAGCTTAGCTGGAGTGAGGCGCTGGGAGAAATTAGGCAGCTTCTGCCAACCCTGTGCCCATAAAAGTTTATAGGTTTTAAGAGCTCCCCAAGAGTGCTGATGAACCTATCTGCAGGAAAGGAATGAAGACATAGAAAAAGGACTTCTGGACACAGGTGGGGAAGGAGAGGGTAGGAAGAATTGAGAAAGTGGCACTGACATATATATACTGCTGCTGCTGCTGCTAAGTCACTTCAGCCGTGTCCGACTCTGTGCGACCCCATAGACGGCAGCCCACTAGGCTCCCCCGTCCCTAGGATTCTCCAGGCAAGAACACTGGAGTGGGCTGCCATTTCCTTCTCCAATGCATGAAAGTGAAAAGTGAAAGTGGAGTCGGGCACGACAGCGACCCCATGGACTGGAGCCCACCAGGCTCCTCCGTCCATGGGATTTTCCAGGCAAGAGTACTGGAGTGGGTTGCCATTGCCTTCTCTGGACATATACATACTACCACGTGTAAAACAGATAACTAGTAGGAAGCTGCTATACAATACAAGGAGCGCAGCCTGGTGCTCTGTGATGACCTAGAGGGGTGTGATGGGAGGGGAGAGGGAGGCTCAAGAGGGATAGGATATATGTATTATTATGGCTGATCCACACTGTCATACAGGAGAAACCAACACAACACTGTAAAGCAATTATCCTCAAAAAAAAAAAAAAAAAAGTTCCCCATCAAAATGTAAATATTTGGGGAAAGGAAGAGTCATCCAGTGAGTACACCACTGTCACTAAGAGAGACAAAAGAACATCTGAAGGTAAACAACAGAAGGCAAGAAAGGGTTGTGACGGGGTTTTCTCTCTGTAGAAACAATAAAGATGCCCAAAAAATTATGTTAGCCAGAAGCTGCCAAGTCCTTCCTACCCATATATTTCCATCATTTAAGAGAAGTAGTGTTTTCTAATTTAAATGCCGATTATTAAGAGTATCCACTAAAAACGAGAAAATGTAAGACACTAAAACATAGTACCCATGTTTCATGATAAGGATAAAATATGAAAAGATTTCTGATATTTTTTTCTTTACAGTAATATTAAAATATCACTGCAAATTCCAGTTTTTGTCTCAGACTTACCTCCTGCAGTTTAGACTGTATCCACTGGCCCAAAAGTGCCAAACTATCTCGAGGACAAATGGCCCAAATCATCGTAAGAAAAATCAGACCTAGGAAATCCAATAAATGAACCAAGCTAGCCTTTTCTGCCTGAGAAAAATCAGAACAATAAATATTACACTTAATAAATTCAGACAGTACAGGCTGACATTTTCTAGTTCACTGTGTGTAGCCACATTACATAATTACATGTGTTTAACTGAACTTCGCCAAGACTGCAAGTTCTCTTTCTTCTGTGAGCTTTATCCTTCCTGTCTCTTGCTTATACATTATATATTCATTTACTCACACAACTAATATCTGCTTGAGCTGCTACCACTATTCAGATATAATGACAGGTTCATTAACCTACACAGTCTTATATTAACAAGCATACTGATTTTGTAAAATATGTACAACTGTTTTCTATTTTATAGATAAACTAGGATGAAGAGAGGTTAAAAGAACTGCCCAAATTCACACAGCTGCTAGTAAAAAGAACAAGGAATCAAACCCAGAAGTTACAGTTTCTAATATTGTCGCTAAATCTTTTTTAAAAATCAAATAAATGTGTTTATTATGCTTATACTTTTAGACAGAGATCAAACACTCTTGAACATATGAAGAAGTTAAAGCAAGAACAATTCAGGAAAATATTGGAAATTATTTTAAATAAAAATCTTTTGACTTCACGACCTAATATATGAAAAGTCAAGCAAGTGTGAAATTTTATCAGTCTGATACTTCCCACCAAGAAATTTAGTTATAAGATTTGTTTGTATTTACTTACAGCAAAAAAAAGTTCTAAAGTGTTTGTTTTGAATAGCAATATCTACATATAAGTTTAATGCACTGGACTGTTCACTGCTCCCCACTATTGTTAATTAATAAATGTTACTGTCATGCTGACACAGACAATACAGGAAACATCACTTGAGTGTATGAAACATGGCTGACAACTAAAAATAATCACCTAGAATACTTCTTAATATAATCTGCCTTCACAAAGCAATTTTTGCTTCATTATAAGAACTGAGAGTCAAGATAAACAATTATGGAAATATTTTAGCACTAAAGAATACAACTCCAAGTGATGAAGTCATTACAGAAGAGAAAATCCTTGTAATTACTAAAAGATATAATTGCTATTACATAATCTTAGAAAACTAAAAAAAATTTTTTTAATCAATATTTGTGGAATAACAGAAACAACATCAAATAAAAATGGAAACTTCTGAAAGAGAAAACATAGTATAGACAATGGCTAAGATGCCTAACAAAGAAATATTAATAACTATTTCCTATTTTTGAGCCTGCTACTTGCTTTTTATGTCTAATTATTGTTCTTGCAGAGACAGAGATGACAACACTATGCTGAATAACACATTGATCTAGATCCAGGAAAATTAATGTACTGAAATGAATACCTTTTAAAAGCTAAAAATGACCAAAATTGATTTTGCAGTTATGAAACCATTTCTAGAAAGATATAATGTATTTCAACTGCTTAGATTGATTCTTGTATGTATCTGTTTAAGGAAAAAAAAATTTTTTAATTTTCCTATAACTCAGAAGAAATAAAGGTGATAATTACTATTTGCACTCCAGAAGAGCACAACTTTGGCCTACCTCATCTTATTAATACTCTAAGGCAAAGACAGAATTTGAGATGACTTTTAGAAGGATTAATAACATTATCTTTTCCACTTGAAGTTAATATTACTTGCATTTCTGATACAGCATTTTACAATCCTTTCACTATTTACCTTTGTGCTTTCAATTCGAAAATATACCTTTTTCTACTCATGTGGACAAATGAGCCATATACATTTTTAGTGCATCAAAATAAAAATATGAGTAAACAAATATTTTTCTAGATTCATACCAAGTCAAACAGATGTGTATACTCACAACAGCATTAATCAACCTGAACTGTATGATAAATTGACCTGAAAACAGCCAGGTAACTGTGATAAAAGAAAGCAGTGCTGGACTGGCAAAGACAAAACCTTGATTAAAGTTCAAATTCTGCCAGTTTGTTAGATTAGTCATTTTATTTAAGGTCTTTTTAAATGTTAGTGTTCTTGCATATAACATAAGGATATTAAATACCTACCTCATGAGGACAGTATTAAAATTATTAATGAGAAGGTATATAACAAAAAGCTCAGTAAACTGTAAAATGGCAAGGTATCATTATTATTACTCTGCATTCATTATGCATTCTGCATATCATTCTAGACATTTTCCAAGATGCTCTAAGTTATTCTCTGAGAATGAATAAAAAAGCAAGAAAACTGATTTTCCACTTGGATAGTAGTATCACTTTCCTACAGTTAATTTTCTGACTAGATTATAAGTATGTTAATAATTATGGAAAGTTTAAAATCTAATTTGAAATAATTAGAGGTTGAGAATAATTACTTCTTACCAAAAAAGACAGGTTTTCCTGAGAAAGTGACATTTAAGGTGACATGTTGCAATCAGGAGTTGGCTGGGTGATTGTGGGGAAAGGCGATGTAGATGGCAGGAATACAAAGCATGAAAGGTCTGAGACTTTTTGGAAAAAAGGCTAATTCCCCATCAGAGATTAAAATTAAAAAGTAGTGCATTGTTCATGTTTAAGATGTGTATAAGAGACAGCTAATTATTCAGAATCAAACACTAAAGACCATAGAAATTCTCAAAAGTATCCAGTCATACTTTTTCAGGCAACAGAATAAGTCAATTACTAAAAACTAAAATATCATCAATTTAAAAAAACTGAAAAGATCCAGTTCTCTGAAAGATTTAATTTGCTAACTTCAAAGGAGTATTTCAATAACTGAACATTCACTTTAGATACTTACAGCATGCTCAAGTACCGCATGTGCTATTTCATGGCCCAGAAGGAAGGAAAGCTGATGGATATCAGTCACACTATTTAAAAGTCCAGTGAAGATGAACACTTGTCCATTCTGCACCATAATGAAAATAATGCAAGCAATGAGAATGCCATTTAAAAAGAAAACAAGGACATTAAATTTAACAATTAAAAATTAGGCTGGGTAACATTTACTTACTGGAAGTACAAAGGCATTTATATCCGGGGAATCAACCACATGAATAATCCAATTGATCTCAGAGATCCCTGGAATATCTTGATTGCATTCAATTAAATGATGAACCACTGCTTTAACAGCCACGTATCGGGCGTCTTTCTCAGTTAGCATATCATTTTTAAATTCTTCCATCCACTGAAAGTTTAAAAAGAAAAGTAGTCTCTAAGAGAGTGTTAGCTCTACAAAATATTTATATTGCTTTTATTGTTGTTTGTTTAGTCACTAAGTTGTACCCGACTCCTGGCAACCCCATTGATTGTAGCCCATTAGGCTCCTCTGTCCACAGGATTTTCCAGGCAAAAACACTGGAGTGGGTTGTCATTTCCTTCTCCAGATCTTTTCAGCCCAGAGATGGAACCCTCATCTCCTGCAATGGCAGGTGGATTCTTTACCACAGAGCCACTCGGGAAGCCTTTATTTTAAGGAGTGATTTATATGGCACTATGTTGTTGAATAATTTTTAATTATGGGAAAATCTGCATGTATTAAATACTCAAATTTTTCAAATTAGATTTATGCAAAGGCAAAAATTTGGCTTCTCACAAATGGAGTAAGTTCTAATAACTTAAGATTTTTCCTAAAAGTTGGTTGAAATAAAAATTTCATTCATCTTTTCTATTAGCTTATAAACAAATAAAATGCTTAAATATTATTTCTACTTTCCTAAATATTTTAGAAAACAACGCATTTCCTAGAGAACATAAAGATTTTATGAGAAAGAAAAACACAAAAGAAATTACTGTATAGCAGAAACTAACACAAAACTGTAAAGCAACTATACTCCAATAAAAATTAATGAAAACTTTCTTTCATAACATAAAACACCCTATGCTTAATAAGAAAGCTAAACTTCTACCAGAAAAAGGACAACATTTCATTAATTTTAAAGTGTCTTATTCACACAGACTGAAAGGAAATTACTGAAACTGTAGAACTAATGAGCATATCATTTTCTTTTTACTGTGTTGATTAAGACTAACTACCATACAAAGACATTTTTTCTGAAGCTATATTCATGAGAGATTCTTTCAAGTATACTTTTGAAAAATTTTGCTGTTCCAGTCGCTCAGTTATCTCTGACTCTGTGACCCCATGGACTCTAGCACACCAGGCTTCCCTGTCCTTCACAATCTCCCGGAGCTTGCTCAAAATCATGTCCATTCAGTCGGTGATACCATCCAACCATCTCATCCTCTGTAGTCCCCTTTTCCTCCTTCATCTTTCCCAGCATCAAGTCTTTTCCAACGAGTTGGCTCTTCGCATCAGGTAACCAAAGTATTGGAGCTTCAGCATCAGTCCTTCCAATGACTGGTCTGATCTCTGTGCAGTCCAAGAGACTCTCAAGAGTCTTCTCCAACACCACAGTTCAAAAGTATCACTTTTTTGGCACTTAGCTTTCTTTATGGTCTAACTCTCACATCCACACATGACTACTGGAAAATTCATAGCTTTGACCTTAGTCAGCAAAGTGATGTCTCTGCTTTTCAATATGCTGTCTAGGTTGGTCATAGCTTTTTTTCTAAGGAGCAAGTGCTTTTAACTTCATGGCTGCAGTCACCATCTGCAGTGATTTTAGAGCCCAAGAAAATAAAGTCTGTCACTGTTTCCTTTGTTTCCCCATCTATTTGCCATGAAGCGATGGGAACATATGCCATGATCTTAGTTTTTTAATGTGGAGTTTCAAGTTGGCTTTTTCACTCTCCTCTATCACTTTCATCAAGAAACTCTTTAGTTCCTCTTTGCTTTCTGCCATAAGGATGGTGTCATCTGCATATCTGAAGTTATTGATATTTCTCCCAGCAATCTGGATTTCAGCTTCTGTTTTGTCTACTCCAGAATTTCTCTTGATGTACTCTGCATCAGTTCAGTTCAGTCGCTCAGTCGTGTCCAACTCTTTGTGACCCCATGAATCGCAGCATGCCAGGCCTCCCTGTTCATCACCATCTCCCGGAGTTCACTCAGACTCACGTCCATCGAGTCCGTGATGCCATCCAGCCACCTCATCCTCAGTCGTCCCCTTCTCCTCCTGCCCCTAATCCCTCCCAGCATCAGAGTCTTTTCCAATGAGTCAACTCTTCACAGGAGGTGGCCAAAGTACTGGAGTTTCAGCTTTACCATCATTCCTTCCAAAGAACACCCAGGACTGATCTCCTTTAGGATGGACTGGTTGGATCTCCTCGCAGTCCGAGGGACTGTCAAGAGTCTTCTCCAAGACTACAGTGAAAAAGCATCAATTCTTCGGCGCTCAGCTTTCTTCACAGTCCAACTCTCACATCCATACATGGCCACTGGAAAAACCACAGCCTTGACTAGACAGACCTTTGTTGGCAAAATAATGTCTCTGCTTTTCAACATGCTATCTAGGTTGGTCATAACTTTCCTTCCAAGGAGTAAGTGTCTTTTAATTTCATGGCTGCAGTCACCATCTGCAGTGATTTTGGAGCCCCAAAAAATAAAGTCTGGCACTGTTTCCACTGTTTCCCCATCTATTTCCCATGAAGTGATGGGACCGGATGCCATGATCTTCGTTTTCTGAATGTTGAGCTTTAAGCCAACTTTTTCACTCTCCACTTTCACTTTCATCAAGAAGCTTTTTAGTTCTTCACTTTCTGCCATAAAGGTGGTGTCATCTGCATATCTGAGGTTATTGATATTTCTCCCGGCAATCTTGATTCCAGCTGTGCTTTCTCATGATGTACTCTGCATACAAGTTAAATAAGCAGGGTGATAATATACAGCCTTGATGTACTCCTTTTCCTATTTGGAACCAGTCTGTTGTTCCATGTCCAGTTCTAACTGTTGCTTCCTGACCTGCATACAGATTTCTCAGGAGGCAGGTAAGGTGGTCTGGCATCCCCATCTCTTTAAGAATTTTCCACAGTTTGTTGTGATTCGCACGATCAAAGGCTTTAGAGTAGTCAATGAAGCAGATGTTTTTCTAGAACTCTCTTGCTTTTTCAATGATCCAGCGATGTTGGCAATTTGATCTCTGGTTCCTCTGCCTTTTCTAAATCCAGCTTGAACATCTGGGAGTTCTCGGTTCATGTACTATTGAAGCCTGGCTTGGAGAATTTTGAGCATTACTTTACTAGCGTGTGAAATGAGTGTGATTGTGTGGTAGTTTGACCATCCTTTGGTATTGCTTTTCTTTTGGATGAGAATAAAAACTGACCTTTTCCAGTCCTGTAGCCACTGCTGAGTTTTCCAAATTTGCTGGCATACTGAGTACACCACTTTCACAGCATCATCTTTAAGGATTTGAAATAGCTCAACTGGAATTCCATCATCTCCACTCGCTTTGTTCATAGTGATGCTTCCTAACGCCCACTTGACTTTAGACTCCAGGATGGCTGGTTCTAGGTGAGAGATCATACCATCATGGTTATCTGGGTCATGAAGATCTTTTTTGTATAGTTCTTCTGTGTATTCTTGCCAGCTTTATTAATATCTTCTGCTTCTGTTAGGTCCATGCCATTTTTGTTCTTTATTGTGCCCATCTTTGCATGAAATGTTCCCTTGGTATCTCTAATTTTCTTGAAGAAATCTCCAGTCTTTCCTATTCTACTGTTTTCCTCTATTTCTTTGCATTGATTGCTGAGGAAGGCTTTCTTATCTCTCCTTGCTATTCTTTGGAACTCTGCATTCAGATGCTTATATCTTTCCTTTTCTCTTTGGTCTTTTGCTTTTCTTCTTTCCTCAGCTATTTGTACAGAAAAGGCAATGGCACCCCACTCCAGTACTCTTGCCTGGAAAATCCATGGACAGAGGAGCCTGGTGGGCTGCAGTCCATGGGGTCGTGAAGAGTCGGACACAACTGAGCGACTTCACTTTCATGCACTGGAGAAGGAAATGGCAACCCACTCCAGTGTTCTTGCCTGGAGAATCCCAGGGACGGGGGAGCCTGGTGGGCTGCTGTCTATGGAGCTGCACAGAGTCAGACACGACTGAAGTGACTTAGCAGCAGCAGCAGCAGCAGCAATTTGTAAAGTTTCTCAGACATCCATTTGAAAATTAAGGATGTTCTGAAACTACTAAATTTCCATAAAATGTGTAATTTCTTTCATATATGAATTAAGAAGTTTGTAACCTTGATAATACATTGTAAACATGATTTTACAGAATATGAATTTTAGAATCTTTACATAGTATTTTCTAAAAGCACAAATCACCAACGTAAACAGTAGTGTTCAGTAGAACACTACTGAAGTAGATATAACAAGATTATATGTAATTGCAGTACTTTATAATAATCCCATAAGAACATGTGCTTAAATTTTCATATCAAGCAGGTATTACATGCATAGGCTAAAAATAAGTAAAAAATATATGTACATGTATGTAATTTTTTATAACTTGGAGAAGGAAATGGCAACCTACTCCAGTATTCTTGCCTAGAGAATGCCAGGGATGGGGGAGCCTGGTGGGCTGCCATCTATGGGGTTGCACAGAGTCAGACATGACTGAAGCGACTTAGCAGCAGTGACATAAATGGTAGAACATACACTAATTTAACACTAGGCCTTTATCAACCTTAATAAAACACTTCTCTCAAACTTGCTTCTGACTAGGCTATTCTAAGAAACATCTCAAATCTCTGTATAACCTGTATAAAAGAGATTGGTCTTATCTTTATTAAGAATAATCGAACAATCCTTTTAGTGAAAAATCTGTTATTTCTTTTTTATGGTAACTTTCCACTGACAAACTCAGAAGCTCAACAATATAAAAATATATAAGTATTTTTATATATCAATAAAAATATTGATATATAAAAATCTACCACAGCAAAGTTGTCAAGTGAGGCTATAAATTCGACAAATATTAATTTAGCATATATAGCACACGTTGGAGACATTGTGGGTTAAGTTCCAGTTCTCAGTATCTTTACTGAGATATTCACCACAAAGTGTGTATCTTAATAAAGCGAGTCACAAGAATTTTTGGTTTCCCACTGTTTATTGTGTGCAATAGCATTATGTCTAAAAAAACAATGCACACACCTTAAAGAACACTTTATAGCTTAAAAAAAATGCTAAGCATCATCTAGGCCTTGAGAGAGACATAATCTCTTTTGCCTAACAAATAATAATGAAAAGATTCAAAGCACTGCATCGCTGAAAAGCGACACAAATAGAAAGTGAGCAAATGCTGCTGGGAAAACGGAGCCAACAGACTTGCTTGACACAAGGTTGCCACAAACCTCCAAAGTTTAAAAATGCAGTTATCTGCCAAGTGTAATAAAGCAAATAACAATAAAATGAAGTTTGTATACCACATGTGTGCTAAGCATGAGGGACAGAAAGATGATCTGCCCTCAAGGAACTCACTAGGGGTGCAAGATGTTCACTTGAGTTACTATACTTTCCAAGGAGTTAAGGCTTCTGAAATCCAACTTTATTTTGTATTCAAAGAATATAATTTAAAAAAAAATTTTTTTAAAGAACATAATAAACTGTGGCAACCTGGTGGCCCAGTGGTTGAGAGTTTGCCTGCCAATGCAGGGGACATGGGTTCGATCCCTGGTCTGGAAAGATTGTACACACTACAAGGCAACTAAGCCCATGGCCTACAGAAGCCTGTGCTCTAGAGTCCAGGAGTTGCAACTATTGAGCCCACACAGCAACCGCTGAAGCCTGTGCACCCACAGCCTGTGCCCCACAGCAAGAGAAGCCACCTCAATGAGAGGCCTGCACTCTGTAACTAGAGCGTAGCCCCCACTTGCTGCAACTGGAGAAGGCCCTCATGCAGCAGTGAAGGACCAGGGAAGCCAATAAATTAATAGATATTTTTTTAATGAAAAAGAAAATATATACATAATAAACTGCCGAAATTGATGTTTAGGGGATGGGGAACTATGTTTTCTACTTAATTTTCAAGATACAAAAATTCAAATTACAGATCTATTTGTTAAAAAAAATACATAGTAAGCATACTTTGTACACTGTGCCAGTACTTAAAATAAAATGATAAACAGAACAAACAGGCTCTTTGAACCCCTGGAGTTAGTCTAGCAAGGGAGACAGATCAGCAAATAGATAATTATGCAAATAATTATGATGCTTCTGCCCTCATGATAAGTGTTTTTAAAAGAAAAGTACAGTATGCAAAGAGAAAATAAAAGTAGGATACCTAGCCCCAATATAGCCAAGCAGTGATCAAGCTACAAATGACTGATTCATAATGTAGTCTGTTATGAAGGATACACTGTAGGGCCTAACACAGCCTCACTGCTTAACCCAGTCAGGATAATCAAGGAAGGCTTTCCTGAGAAAGTGACATTTAAGGTGACATGTTGCAATCAGGAGTTGGCTGGGTGATTGTGGGGAAAGGCGATGTAGATGGCAGGAATACAAAGCATGAAAGGTCTGAGACTTTTTGGAAAAAAGGCTAATTCCCCATCAGAGATTAAAATTAAAAAGTAGTGCATTGTTCATGTTTAAGAAACTCCTGCTTTGAATACTCTATCAAGGAATCTAATTAAAAAATGAGTCTTTCTACTTACTGCTTCATATTCCAGTTCTGATAAGAGTCTGAAATGTTCTTTCCCCAGTAACAGTAGCTTGCTCCTTCCTGTGACTGGACTCACTTCCAGATGTGTAAAATAAAACACTACAAAAAGCAATCCAAAACTACTCAAGCCAAGGAAGAGCTTCCATTTATTCTTCCTTAAACTTTCTTTAAATAGCTCCTTCTTGTTAGGAGGAAGTGCCTGCCACCATTTTCTTATGCCCCTAGAGCAAAAAGAAAAATTCTGATAACAAAAAGTTCTGATAACAAAATCAGTACATACTACCAAAAGTTAATGCTTATGCTAAAATTTTGTCATCAAAGGCTTGAATTTTTATATTTCTCTGTATAGATGGGTTTTTTCCAGTTTGTAAAATTCTTAGCCAAATGATAAAAAAACAATCAATTATACAGAGCTATAGTTAAAAATTCTAATGCTCATTTGAATTTTCTTCTTCAGTTATTTTAAACGAGCTAAGTGAGAAGTTGTTTTACACTAACTACCATTAGCTCACATTTATTGACTATTGAGCACATTCAAGGTACTCTTCTAATTGCTGTACGTATGTCATCTCATTTAATCTTCATAATAACCCTGTTACAGAAGAGAAAATTGAGGCATAGAGAAGTTAAACAACTTATCCAAGGTCACAGAGTTAATAGGAAAATCAGGAAGGCAATGTGATAATAGGGATGAATTGTGCAAATAAACAACTGAAGGCTTGTAGTACAATAAATCTTCACCTTCAACCACTCCCCTCACTGCTCATCAGACATCAGACATCTGGCACAATCTGCCGGTACTTGAGTCAGATGCAAGGGAAACTATCTCAGCACTGACTTTAGAAACAAATATTGCGCAGCAGCAGAAACTCCACTAAGCTAGAGAGAACACGACAAAGGAGAAGTAATAAGAGCACCGGCACTGTAAACACAGAAATAGAGATTTTATGGATAACATCTGAAGAGGTCCAACTCTACCAGGCAGCAATATTCTCTGCTGCTTCCTAGGCTTCACAGACATTTTGACAACCAGTAATGTTTTCAGTGGCTTCCCAGCTGGCTCAGTGGTAAAGAATCTGCCTGCCAAAGTAGGAGACCTAGATTCAATCCCTGGATTGGGAAGATCCCCTGGAGAAGGAAATGGCAACCCACTCCAATATTCTTGCCTGGGAAAACCCATGGACATAGGGGCCTGGAAGGCTACAATCCACAGAGTCACCAAGAGTTGGACATGACTTAGTGACTAAAATAACAATGCTGTTTTTAGTACCTGAACAAAAAATTCCCCCCGTGAGTTCATCTGTGAAATTACAACAAACATTTAAAATATATACATCATTCTCTAGACAAAGTTTATTTTATAAAACAACTTCTTTATTTTAGTCCTGCTAAGTGATATACCTAAAAGGCCCTTAAAGTGTTTCAACCTAAAAAGACTTAGATCAAGCTATGAAGTATACTTATTCCCCATTTAAAAATGTATGACACTATTATTTAAAATGTATGAAAACAACCTAAAACAAAATTTCAGGTGATTTATAACGATAATAACAAAAAGTTAAATAATTTAAAAAGATCTACCAGCCCAAGAACCTGGGTTGAATTGTGACAAAGATTCTCTCCTGGACCAAACTCTACTTAGACTCCCATGAATGTTTTGACTCCAGGACTCCTCTGTTCATCTCTGCACAGGTCAGTTAAGTCAGAATCCCTCATCCTCCATATCTGATTACTCGTGATATCTAACCTGTTACTTATTCATCATCCCCCAGGTCTGCTGCTGCTGCTAAGTTGCTTCAGTCATGTCTGATTCTGTGCAACCCCACAGACGGCAGCCCACCAGGCTCCCCCGTCCCTGAGATTCTCCAGGCAAGAACACTGGAGTGGGTTGCCATTTCCTTCTCCAGTGCATGAAAGTGAAAAGTGAAAGTGAAGTCGCTCAGTCGTGTCTGACTCTTAGTGATCCCATGGACTGCAGCCTACCAGGCTCTTCCATCCATGGATTTTCCAGGCAAGAGTACTGGAGTTGGGTGCCATTGCCTTCTCCGGTATCCCCCAGGTCAGTGGTCCCCAACCCTTCTGGCACCAGGGACTGGTTTTGTGGAAGACAATTTTTCCATGGACCTGGGGTGATGGTGAAGGAATGGTTTCAGGATGATTCTTATAAGGAACACGCAACCTAGATCCCTCACATGCCCAGTTCACAGTAGGATTCATGCTCCTATGAGAATCTAATCCTGCTGCTGATCTGATAAGAGGCAAAGCTCAGGCAGTAACACAAGTGATGGGGAGCAGCTGTTAAACACAGATGAAGCTTCGCTTGTTCACCCACTGCTCACTTGAAAGTGAAAAGTGAAAGTGAAGTCGCTCAGTCGTGTCTGACTCTTAGTGATCCCATGGACTGCAGCCTACCAGGCTCTTCCATCCATGGATTTTCCAGGCAAGAGTACTGGAGTTGGGTGCCATTGCCTTCTCCGGTATCCCCCAGGTCAGTGGTCCCCAACCCTTCTGGCACCAGGGACTGGTTTTGTGGAAGACAATTTTTCCATGGACCTGGGGTGATGGTGAAGGAATGGTTTCAGGATGATTCTTATAAGGAACACGCAACCTAGATCCCTCACATGCCCAGTTCACAGTAGGATTCATGCTCCTATGAGAATCTAATCCTGCTGCTGATCTGATAAGAGGCAAAGCTCAGGCAGTAACACAAGTGATGGGGAGCAGCTGTTAAACACAGATGAAGCTTCGCTTGTTCACCCACTGCTCACCTCCTGCTGTGAAGTTGCGTTTCTGAACAGGCCATGGATAGGCACCATGGTTGGGTGGTATCTGATCACTCTCACCTGTCTTCAGCAGTAACTCCGGTAGACCAGATTGAGTAGAATCCCTCCAGGCTCCTGATGTTTCCTCTCTGGAGTTTTCCCATCTACCAACCCCCACACTACCTGCATATCCCATGGTGTATTCAGAACTGACTCTGGTTCTATGCCGAGGTCTCTTTTCTCCTACTGCAAAAGTTCTGAATAAAAGCTAGTTTTACTTCTTTGACTACTGCCTAGCTCTAGCTTTCTTTGAAGTCATACTTAAATTGAGAGCTAAATTAACTGTATATTTTCTGAGTGCCAAGGCTTAGTCATAAAGAATACCATAAATTAGAGTACAAGTTCTTGATTTTGGATAAAAGGAAAACTGGGTTGATTATTATGGAAGTAAAAAGGCTAGAAGGCACTTCATAGCTATCAAATATGAAATAACTTTATAGGGAAACAATGCTTAACTTTACCTTTCTTCAGTCTTCATGGAGCAAATAAAAGAAAACAAGATTAATTATGAGGGAGGAGTTTTAAGTTAAATACGAAGCATTATTTAGCTTTAAAAACATTAAGTGCTATAAAGGATCACCAAGAGAAAACAAAGATTTGTTGGAAATAGGATAGAAAAATAAACAAATACTAATTAAGAGTTAACTTGGCTAGGAGTTCTTTCTTAAATGAGCAAAGTTCTTCATTCATGATTCATTGCCCCAAATTTCATGAACTAAAAAGGAATGTTTGTAAGTACGGTTCTTACACGTGAACTCTAACAAACATTTCTGATTTTTGTAATTATAAGATCTTTAAAATAGTGTTTAGATAAGATATATAAGAATAATTTTTACAGATCACATTTCTGTATTATATATGCAAATGATTTCAAGATTATTAAGGCATATATATATATATATACACCAACTATTTAGAAACTGAACTTCCACGCTAATCATGGGAGGGAAATCTACCAATTTTTCTTTAAAAGTACAGTTTTACAAACTTTTAATATAAAAGCTTGTATTTTAAAAAGCATTTTACCTGCCCACAATGATTGCAAGCAGTTTCTGCACTGGCTTAAGAATCATCAACAACAGAGGAACAGGCGCAGCTTGGCACCGTGGAGAAGTGTGGAAACTCCTGATGTCTCTTGTGGGTAAACAGTTCAAGGGATGCAACACGGAAAGAGCAGGAACTATGGGAATGTCCTTCATCGGTAGCCATCTTGAAAAAGAGTCAGTCCATGTGGTACATTTTCGGCTAATCATCGAAATTTCCTTACTTCTGGTGCTCAAAAGGCAGCCTTTTCTTTTGGTATTAAAAGTCCTATAGAAGAGAAAGTTTTCAGGCAGAGGAGTCCATCTATCACTGTGATTTACTCCCAGGCCCGGAGATTTGTTTACTGTATGGTTAATTTTCACCTGATGAAAGTCTCGTGAGGTTACAGCTTGTGTGTTACATTTTCTCCAGTTGGTCAGTAAATTAAATCGGAAGAAAAAACAGTTTCTAGCAGCAGACTGCAGTCCATAGATGAAGCTCATCTTTGTTTTACTTGACTACCTGGAACACAAAATATAAACTATAAATAATCCCAGCAAAACAGTTATTACCAAACTGGAAATATAACACATTGAAAAGCTGGTCTTCCTTCAACACGTCTCCAACCAAATTACCTTGGGTTTCTACTCACCACTCATGCAGCAATTCCTCTTAACAACAAAAAGCAAAGAGGTTTTACTAACTTTTTTTAACTCAGCAACATGTACTTAAAATGTCCAACAAATCTGGCCTTTTTTCTTTTTTTTAAATTTTAGTTGAAAGAAGCCTATTTTTATTTTATCAGCTAAATTATTTGGGGAACAAGAAATAGATTAAACAAAAACAGGACTGAAAGTAAGAAACTGAAAGTCGCTCAGTCATGTCCAGCTATTCGCGAATCCATGGACTGTACACGGTCCATGGAATTCTCCAGGCCAGAATACTGGAATGGGTAGCCGTTCCCTTCTTCATGGGATCTTCCCAACCCAGGGACTGAACCGAGGTCTCCCACATTGCAGGCGGATTCTTTACCAGCTGAGCCACCAGGGAGTTTCAGCAATTGGCAGTAACCAGATCAAAGAGCATTTAATGGAATACTAAAGTCTAACACAAAATGTATTTTTTAAAATACCAATTTGTTCCTTTCAAATATAATGCTGACACTTCTGATTCAGGTCAAGACAGAGGGAAAAGGACTTATCTTCTCACTGAAAACAACTGAAAGAACAGAATATGAAGACCTAAATAGACATTTTTCCAAAGAAGACATACAGATGGCCAACAAGCACATGAAAAGATGCTCAACGCTGCCAATTATTATTACTGTTGTTCACTCAGTCAGGTCCAACTCTTTGCAACCTCATGGACTGCAACATGCCAGGCCTCCCTGCACGTCACCATCTCCCAAAGTTTGCCCAAGTTCAAGTCCATTGAATTGGTGCTGCCATCCAGCCATCTCACCCTCTGATACCTTCTTCCCCTTCTACCCTCAATCTTTCCCGGCATCAGGGACTTTCCAATGAGTCAGCTGTTCACATCAGATGACCAAAATACTGCAGCTTCAGTATCAGCACAAGCTGGAATCAAGATTGCCAGAAGAAATATCAGTAACCTCAGATATGCAGATGACACCACCCTTATGGTAGAAAGTGAAGAGGAACTGAAGAGCCTCTTGATGAAAGTGAAAGAGGAGAGTGAATAAATTGGCTTAAAGCTCAACATTCAGAAAACGAAGATCATGGCATCCGGTCCCATCACTTCATGGCAAATAGACGGGGAAACAGTGGAAACAGTGGCTAACTTTATTTTTCTGGGGCTCCAAAATCACTGCAGATGGTGACTGCAGCCATGAAATTAAAAGACACTTACTCCTTGGAAGGAAAGTTATGACCAACCTAGATAGCATATTCAAAAGCAGAGACATTACTTTGCCAACAAAGGTCCGTCTAGTCAAGGCTATGGTTTTTCCAGTGGTCATGTATGGATGCAAGAGTTGGATGGTGAAGAAGGCTGAGTGCCGAAGAACTGATGCTTTTTCACTGTGGTGTTGGAGAAGACTCTTGAGTGTACCTTGGACTGCAAGGAGATCCAACCAGTCTATCCTAAAGGAGATTAGTCCTGGGTGTTCATTGGAAGAACTGATGTTGAAGCTGAAATTTCAATACTTTGGCCATCTGATGCAAAGAATTGACTCATTTGAAAAGACCCTGATGCTGGGAAAGACTGGGAAAGATTGAGGGCGGGAGGAGAAGGGGACGACAGAGGATGAGATGGTTGGATGGCATCACCAACTTAATGCATATGGGTTTGGATGGACTCTGGGAGCCGGTGATGGTCAGGGAGGCCTGGAGTGCTGCTGTTCATGGGGTCGCAAAGAGTCGGACACGACTGAGTGACTGAACTGAAAACAAAGGTTTCACCATATGGACATTAGGCAATGAAGAACAGTCATCCCTGAGAGACAAGGAGAAAACAGATAAAGGAAACTTATGACAACCCCAACCTTCTGTCTGGAGAGTTTTCAGGTCACTATGCAAAGAGGTAAAACCTAGCACAGCCCAATGGTCCTCCTAAATCAAAGAGACGAAGCTGGGAATTCAAAGATATTAAAGTAGTTACATATATTGCATGTGTGTTAAATTTTAAAGGAAAGTTTGAGCATGTTCTATAGAGGCAAAGAATATAATTTTTCAAAAGATTGATGTTGGATTTCTAGATAAGAAAACTACTAATACAATGTCTTAAATAAAAATTAACGTGGATGAGACTAACAGCAAATTAGACTGTAGAAATAAAGACTTATGAACCTGTAATAACGATAAAACCCATCGAAAATGGAATGCAGAGAGAAAATAAACAGTAAGAAATGCATAAAGCATCAATGAGGTGTGGAATAACTCCAATGGAGTAAATGGACTCCAAGAAAAGTGGGAAGGGAGAGCACACAGGAAAAAACACTTGAAAAATAATGGCCAGAATTTTCTAGAGAATAGCAAGGAGATAAGAAAGCCTTCTGCAGTGATCAGTGCAGAGAAATAGAGGAAAACAATAGAATGGGAAAGACTAGAGATCTCTTCAAGAAAATTAGAGATACCAAGGGAACATTTCATGCAAAGATGAGCTCAATAAAGGACAGAAATGGTATGGAGCTAACAGAAGCAGAAGATATTAAGAAGAGGTGGCAAGAATACACGGAAGAACTGTACAAAAAAGATCTTCACAACCCAGATAATCATGAGGGTATGATCACTCACCTAGAGCCAGATATCCTGGAATGTGAAGTCAAGTGGGTATTCTTAAAGAGATGGGAATACCAGACCACCTGATCAGCCTCTTGAGAAAGCTGTATGCAGGTCAGGAAGCAATAGTTAGAATCAGACATGGAACAACAGACTGGTTCCAAACAGGGAAAGGAGTACATCAAGGCTGTATATTGTCACCCTGCTTATTTAACTTATATGCAGAGTACATCATGAGAAACACTGGGCTGGATGAAGCACAAGCTGGAATCAAGATTGCTGGGAAAAATATCAATAACCTTAGATATGCAGATGACACCACACTTATGGCAGAAAGCAAAGAAGAACTAAAGAGCCTCTTGATGAAAGTGAAAGAGGAGAGTGAAAAAGTTGGCTTAAAACTCAACATTCAGAAATCTAAGATCATGGCATCTGGCCCCATCACTTCATGGGAAATAGATGGGGAAACAATGGAAACAGTGACAGACTTTATTTTGGGGGGCTCCAAAGTCATTGCATGTGGTGACTGCAGCCATGAAATTAAAAGACACTTGCTCCTTGGAAGAAAAGTTATGACCAACCTAGACAGCATGTTAAAAAGCAGAGACTTACTTCGCCAACAAAGGTCTGTCTAGTCAAGGCTATGGTTTTTCCAGTAGTCACATCTGGGTATGAGAGTGGGACTATAAAGAAAGCTGAGCGCCAATGAATTGGTGCTTTTGATCTGTGGTGCTGGAGAAGACCTTTGAGAGTACCTTGGACTGCAAGGAGATCCAACCAGTCCATCCTAAAGGAAATCAGTCCTGAATATTCATTGGAAGGACTGATGCTGAAGCTGAAACTCCAACACTTTGGCCACCTGATGCGAAGAACTGACTCATTGGGAAAGACTGAAGGTGGGAGGAGAAGGGGACGACAGAGGATGACATGGTTGGATGGCATCACGACACAATGGACATGAGTACGAGTAAACTCCAGGAGCTGCTGATGAACAGGGAGGCATGAACAGTCCATGCGGTCTCAGAGTCGGACACGACTGAGCGACTAAAGTGACTGACTGACTGAAAATTTTCCAAATTTAAGGAAAATTGCAAACCTTCAAATCAAGAAGTTTAACAAATCACACACACTGGAAACACAAAGAAAATTACTCCAAGGTATATAAAATTTCTTAAAACCAATGAAAGACAAAAATCTTAAATTTGACACCTTAGATTAAATAGACACATTCCTTGAAAAACACAAATTACCAGAGCTTTCTCAAGAAGAAATAAAGAACCTTACACACGATCTTTAAATTGAATTTGTAGTTGAAAACCTTCCCACAATGAAAGTTCCAGAACCAAAAGGCTTCACTGGGGAATTCTACTAAACATTTTAAGAAAAAATAACAATTCTATAGAAACTCTTTCAGGAAATTAAAAGGGAATACTTTGCAACCCATTCCTTAAGACCAGCATCACCTGATAACAAAGACAGAAAAAAAAGGATAATTACAAAAAGACTACAAAATAATAACCCTCATGAGTATAGATACAAAAATTCTTAATATTTTAGGAAATCTAACTCAACAATATATTAGAAAGACAACACATCATGACCAAGTGACATTTGTCCCAGGAATGTAAGGCTGAATAAAAATTCATACATCAAAGTAATTCACCCTAACTGAAAAAACAACACATGATCATCTCAGAAGACACAGAAAAAGCATTTGATAAAATCCAACAACCAGGAGCCTCCCTGGTGGCTCAGTGATAAGGAATTCATCTGCCAACACAGGAGACGGGTTCAATATCTTACCCAGAGGATCCCAGACACCAAGGAGCAACAAAGCCTGCACTCCAGAGCCCGGGAGCCGCAACCCCTGGGCCCGCGCTCCAGAGCCCGGGAGCCACAACTGCTGAGGCCTACAGGCCCTAGAGCCCGTGCTCTGCAACAGAAGCAGCCACTGCAATGAGAAGCCCACACACTGCAACGAGAGAACAGCCAGCCCTGGTTCACTGCAACTAGAATCAAATAACGAAGATCCAACACAGCCCCCCAAAAAGGTCAAGAACCAATCTTTAAAAACACTCAGTAAACTAAGATATTCACAGGTATCTATATCCAACAGTATGTTTGCTGGTAAATGATATACTTTCCTCCTAAGATCACAACCAAGGAAAAGATGTCCACTCCCACCACTTCTATTCAACATTATACTGGAGATGTTGGTGAGTGTGTGATTTAATGGAGTAAATATGTGCATAACTAAATAAATGGCATCCAGATAAGAAATGCAGATCATCTTTATTCCTAGATAACATGACTGTCTATCCAAAATATCCAAAGAAATCTACAAACCAAAAAAAAAAAAAAAACTATTAGAATGAGCTTAAGGTGGCAGAATACAAGAGCAATACACAAAAGCAATTTTATTTCTCCATACTAGCAAGTGAGAAGCCAGATCCATACATAGGAAAAAACACTACTCTCCTCCAAAAAACATACTCTATGATTCCAGCTTTATAACATTAACTGTAGAAAATGCAGACTAATTTATAGTTACAGAGAAATCAGAGGTTGGAGAGGTAAAGAGGGGCAAGAGAAGGAATTACGAAGTTTGGGGGACAATTAAAATGCTCACTATTGTGATTGTGTTGCTGATTTCATAAATATACACTAAGTCCAAACATATGCACAGTTTAAATATGTCCAATTTACTGTGTATAAACTATACATTAAGGTATTTTTTAAAAGATACTAAAAAGAGACAACCAAACACAATGTGTAAACTCTGATTAGATCCTACTTTGAAAGAAGAAAATTAGCCTTAGAAGACAATCGGAACTACTGGGATAATCTGAATATGATTTGCTTTTAGGTTCTTTTAGGTAAGTACTGGTTATTTTCTTAGTTGACAAAGATGTGGTTATGGAGGTGAGTTATCTCATACCCGAAATACTTGCTGAACTCTCTTCATCATGAAAGAAACTTCCAAATTTTATAATAAAATTACCTACATACATACATACAGGACATAAATCTGATATACTAAAAATGGTAGCAATCTTTGTGTAAAGTGGTGGTTATATACATGCCATTAAATTTTTTTTCAGTTTTCTTTAGTGTTTCAAAATCTTCATAATAAAAATTGCATCTTCTGCATTGGCAGGCAGGTTCTTTACCAGCTGAGCCACTGGGGAAGCCCAATAAAAGTTGAAGGTAAAAATACATAAATCTAATTCAGTCTAGGTTAATATACTATTATCTGGAAAGATGCTTCAGAACATCAATTTTCATAAATAGTATTATCTATATATCAAACTATTTGAATACTGCTCAACATTTTTACATACTTTATACATTCTGTCCTTGCATTATTAATGTATAATCTGAATAAAGAGCATGCTAAGCAAACGTTAACTTCTAGTTAACCCTTTTTGAATTACTACCAATTCTAAATCAGTAGAGTCAAAGCTGATATTGTATATAATAGTTTAAAATTAATAAGATATTTTCTAGTTTTCTTCTCCTTTGAACCTAGCTGAAAAGTGGTAAAATATTTTAGGCCTGGAAATCATTTCAAAATTAGTATTTGGGTAGCTAGGAAGATTCTTCATTGGCTAGGTGGTATGTGAGTTACGGACACAGCATAAAATTCAATCCCTGACCTCACAGAGGTTATAATCTAGTTGGGGCTAGGGGGAAAGTACTTTGGTAAGACTATTAAAAGACAGTAAAACATGGCCTTTTATTAAGTGCCATACACTGTATGAATTTTAAAAAAGAAAGTATATCCATGAGTAGCAAAATAGTTCAGGAAGGCAATTATGCACACCATTTGGGCAGATGCAGAAAAAAAATTTAAGATTTCAAGTATGGAAGTGTACTTAAGGTTTATATATAGAATTTCTACCAAAAGTCCGAACTGCAAAAACAACACACTCTTTTCATTACTCTAGGGGACCAGTTTCAGTCACTGACCAACCACACTCCCTTTTTATAAGTATACTCTACAGCCTAAATTTGGGGCATAGGCCTAGACTGCCATGTTTGTCCCTTTTGATTCTGACCTCTGAATTATTATTCATTCATACATTAAATATTTAATAAGTGCCTGCTACATGCCATACATACCACATACCTTTCTGAATGCCAGGGATACCACAGAAAACAAAGGTAAGGTAAGGTGAAGTCACTCAGTCGTGTCCAACTCTTTGTGACCCCATGGACTGTAACCTACTAGGCTTTTCCGTCCATGGGATTCTCCAGGCAAGAATACTGGAGTGGATTGCCATTTCCTTCTCCAGAGGATCTTCCTGACCCAGGGATCGAACCCAGGTCTCCCGCATTGGAGGCAGACGCTTTAACCTCTAAGCCACCACAGAAAACAAAGCAGACAAAAATCACTACCTAATTTGCAAAAACAGTAATGCTTAAAATATGGCAGTATACACAAATATAAATAAATCTAAAGGAATATACACCAAAGCATTCACAGTGGTTATTTGGAGTGGCAGGATGATGGCTGTAAGGATTCAGCATTGCCATCTTCTGTATTTCTGTGCTATTTACATTTTTACAGAATGTGTGACTACTGTTGTAAGCCCCAAGCCAATAAAGCCAACTGTATTTGTAATTTTCATTGGTTTCCATGCACTTCAATAAACTCCTACATACTGTAGACCAAACCCTGCAAATTACCACTTCCCACAATTTCTCCAGGCACCTTCCCCACCCTTTCTTCACCAACTCCTAAATTCCAGACCCATGGATTTACTGACACCTCTCAGTGGAAAGAAAGAAAAAAACCTCTCATCTCTGTCTGCGCATATCTATTTACACTGCTTAGCTCTGCTCACATGTCAAGCAAACTCCTGCTCATCACTCTCGACTTCTGTGAAATGTAAAGTGTTCTACTGACACAGAAGGTATAAGCAAAAGCCCAACACCATACATATTACACATACAAGCAAAAACACTATCATTTATATCACCGACAAGTGTCACTTAGAACAGAAATAGTGCCTGATAGTTTGTAATCCCTGCTTTATCCGTAAGAAACGGTAAAGAATGGGAAAAGGAGTCTATTTATACATTTTCAAAGAGCCAATGACTAGACTTCACAGAGCAGAAGAATCCGGGCTTACATATCCTCTTCAAAGAACAGCAGCAGGTCAACAAACGTAGCTGGCAAACTTCTAGGATTATTAAATTAATGATGCGAGAAAATTAAACAATTTGGATTGTTAGCCTCTAAGAACATTTCAGATCCTTAATTCTTTAAGTACCATCTCAGAATGCGCAAGTACAGCCCTCACTGGCACTCACAGCTGAAGCCTAGAAGACAGTTTTAACAACTCTGCTGAAAATGACTATTTCTTCTCTAGTTTCTATGGCAACAGCTGTCAGATCGGCAAAAATAGGACATGTACTTTAAAATAATCATTCAAGCAAAGTACACACATGATGGAAGGCTTAAAAAAATAATAAATTGGAAGGCAACAGACTTGGTTCTTAGGCTTCCAAATGTCAGCCTACACCCTTTCACCACAGCTGAGAATGATGGATATGAACCCAAATCCTTTTAGTGAGGATTTGGTTGCATTGGTTGGAGTCACTATAGCTGATCAATCCCTGAATTCTCAATGAAGTATTTTCATTTCCCTGGACTAAAATTTCTCAGGCACATTATAACTGTTGTTCCACTTTACACAAGCAAGAGACATTATTTAAAGAGCACAAAAAGTGATTTTTGTAGACAAATTCATGAAGAAATTGTTTCAATACCCTACAGCTGTACAGACAGGGAATTTCCTATTTTTCACTGGGGTTTAGGTAGGAAAACTTTTCTCTACTTTTAAGAGTGAGGAAGTAAAAGTGGTTTGAGTCTCAAGACGCCTAAATAGGTTGGAATCGGTTTTCCACGGGAGAAGGTGTCACTGGGAAGCACATGATACTACATTAGAAACACAACTTTTAAAAAGGGACCCCTGAACGAGAAGGCTGGGAGAGGGAGGTTATCTTGCCGGAAAATACAGCCACCTGTCTATTTGCAACTCCCGCGCTGCACGGTAGCGCCCTGGAGTCCCCGCAATTCACACCACAAGGGGACCAGGCGGGAGGAGGAGGCTTTACTCCACGTCCTCCTTCCCCCCTCGCCCCCCTTCCCCGACCCCACACGCCGCCCCCTCTACTCCCGCCCGGGCGCCCCGTCGTCCTC
>SJYT01027133.1:27452-72317 GCA_006410635.1 Cephalophus harveyi | reverse complement strand
AAAAAAAAAAAAGATTTAAAAAAGCAGATGTAAAGCATTTAGCATGGTGCAAGACATATAGGGTATTAAGAAGAAGTGGCAAGAATACACAGAAACTCTAAACAAAAAAGATCTTCATGACCCAGACAATCACAATGGTGTGATCACTCACCTAGAGCCAGACACCTGGAAATGTGAAGTCAAGTGGGCCTTAGGAAACATCATTATGAACAAAGCTAGTGGACGTGATGGAATTCCAGTTGATATATTTCAAATCCTAAAAGATGATGCTGTGAAAGTGTTGCACTCAATAGGCCAGCAAATTTGGAAAACTCAGCAGTGGCCACAGGACTGGAAAAGGTCAGTTTCCATTCCAATGCCAAAGAATGCTCAAACCCCAAAATTGCACTCATCTCATACGCTAGTAAAGTAATGCTCAAAATTCTCCAAGCCAGGCTTCAATGGTACATGAACCACAAACTTCCAGGTTTTCACGCTGGATTTAGAAAAGGCAGAGGAACCAGAGATCAAATTGCCAACATCCACTGGATTATCAAAAAAGCAAGAGCGTTCCAGAAAAACATTTACTTCTGCTTTATTGACTATACCAAAGTCTTTGACTGTGTGGATCACCACAAATCTGGAAAATTCTTCAAGAGATGGGAATACCAGACCACCTGACCTGCCTCTTGAGAAACCTATATGAAGGTCAGGAAGCAACAGTTAGAACTGGACATGGAACAACAGACTGGTTCCAAATAGGGAAAGGAGTACGTCAAGGATGTATTGTCACCCTGCATATTTAACTTATATGCAGAGTACATCATGAGAAACACCGGGCTGGATAAAGCATGGGCTGGAATCAAGGTTGCTGGGAGAAATAGCAATAACCTCAGATATGCAGATGACACTACCCTTATGGCAGAAACTGAAGAAGAACTAAAGAGCCTCTTGATGAAAGTGAAAGAGGAGAGTGAAAAAGTTGGCTTAAAACTCAACATTCAGAAAACTAAGATCATGGCATCTGGTCCGGTCACTCCATGGCAAATAGATGGAAAAACAGTGAAATCAGTGACAAACTTTTATTTATTTGGGCTCCAAAATCACTGAAGATGGTGACTGTAGCCATGAAATTAAAAGACACTTGCTCCTTGGAAGAAAAGCTATGACCAACCTAGACAGCATATTAAAAAGCAGAGACATTACTTTGCCAACAAATGTCCATCTAGTCAGAGCTATGGTTTTTCCAGTAGTCATGTATGGAAGTGAGAGTTGGACCATAAAGAAAGCTGAGTGCTGAAGAATTGATGTTTTTGAACTGTGGTGATGGAGAAGACTCTTGAGAATCCCTTGGACTTGAAGGAGATCCAACCAGTCCATCTTAAAGGAAATCAGTCCTGAATATTCATTTGGAAGGACTGAGATGCTGAAGCTGAAACTCCAATACTTTGATCACCTGATGAGAAGAACTGACTCACTGGAAAAGAACCTGATGCTGAGAAAGATTAATGGCAGGAGGAGAAGGGGACGACAGAGGATGAGATGGTTGGATGGCATCACTGACTCGATGGACATGAGTCTGAGTGAACTCCAGGAGTTGGCAACACACAGGGAGGCATGGTGTGCTGCAGACCATGGGGTCACAAGGAACTGAACATGACTGAGCAACTGAACTGAACTGAAGGCAATAGGGTACATGTACCAACTGACTGAGGTATAGCTGTCTAAATAAATGAGTGCATATCTAGACAGTCAGTTTCATCTGTCTGGGCCAGTCTCCCATTAGTATGTATGTTGATCTAGTCTCTTTATTTGGCTGTATGCTCCTTGAAGATGGAATTGCACTTTCTGGGTTTTTTCCCCATTACTAAGGTGACTTGGTTTTCAGATCTTTCAAGGAATCTTTCCTGTCCTCTTTGAAAGACCATGGTTGGGATGGTGTATTCATTTTTCTGGATTGAACAGTATGGCCAGCAGAATAACAGAGAGATGAAAGCTGTGCTCCCTGGAGTCCAACAGACATAATACTACTATATACTCATTGTGTGGTCCTCAGCAGATTATTTCACCCCTGTAAGCCTCAGTTTCCTAGGATGTCTATGTGACCAGCGGAAACCACTACCTCATAATGGGCAATCTAAGAATTAAATAAGATTATGTGTATAAAAGATGTAGCAGAGTATCTGGCATTTAATAAGTGCTGATAAATGTTAACTGATATGAAAAAATTACTAAAATCTTAACATTTCATCTCTATTTCATTGAAAATAAATGACTTCATGAAAAGATGTATTTTCATAGTAATGTGAAGGTTCAGTAAGAAAGTGGTAAAGTATGTCCCTAATACATTTGAATCTTTTGAGACATTTTTACTGAAAGGTGGTGCCAGTTTTGTTCAATGAAGGATGAGTTACAACTTTTATCTGGAAAGAGTACTAATAGCCACCCACACTCTCTACAATTGCAAAGTGACTTTGCTCACCAGGACTGGAGTTTATACAAACCTTTTGTGGAATCTGGGCAAGTGCTGAGGCAATGCGATTGGCTTTTTCTTCTGTGAGATTTTTGACCATTGACCCCAGAGAAAATACCACAATACCATCTTCACCTGAACTTTGGACAAATTCTTCCATTTCCTGCAGGGATAAGATTATATTTTATTGCATTAGTAATTCAATGGAAATGAGTTTTGGCAAACTCTGGGAGATAGTGAAGGACAGAGACGTGCAGTCGATGGGGTTGCAGATTTGACTGAACAACTGAACACATCAACAAAATAATATTTATTACATAAGTGCCAATCACAGGGGGGAAAAGGCTCTCTTACACTTCTAAATTGGAAGACTCAAGAGATGTGTGAGGGACATTGTTAGATTGATTCTGTCTTCTGCCATATAGAAGCATCTAGTCTTGTTAGGAGGAAATGTATTTCTGAAATGATGGCCTAAATATACAGTGGGTGATTACACGATAAAAACATGAAACCAAACCATTATATAAAATGAATAGGTGATAAAAGGCAGATGTTCTCGTGGTGCATGGAACTATTACTCCCAAAGTTTAATTTCATGAGCCAACAGACCTGTCTGCAAACTTGTAAAAATATTCTTTGGAAGAAAGCCCAAAGAAGGATTCTGAATTAGGCTTTTAAAATTTTTAGCATCCCATTTTACAGTCAATACCTTTTGAATAACTTTATCTAGCTTTCTGTTATGCATTTAGAATATTTTCTCATGTTTATTATTTCCCTGTTTAATAGGGCTAAAAGGATTTTAAACAACTGCTATATGTAGTAATATATTTGAAAAAAAGATAATTCAGTGAAATTCCTGTTACAATCATCATAACACTTACGAGACAGTGCTTCTGTCTCACAAGGGTGTGACACTACATGCCCAAAATGTGAGTCTTAGGACAGAAGTAAATTACACATTTCTCTGCAAATAAAATTCTCTTGATCACTTGCATGCTAAGTTGCTCCTGTCATGTCCAACTCTTTGTGACCTCATGGACTGGAGCCCACCATGGTGCCATTTCATCTTCCAGGGAAACTTCCTGACCTGGGGATTAAACTCACATCTCTTACCTGGTCTTCTGCATTGGCAGGTGGGTTTTTCACCTCTAGCATCACCTGGGAAGTTGTGCAAATTGGGGACAGCAAAGTCTGGGATTGAGGTCTTCCTCATTCTCTATGTGAACGTCACCTTCTAGAGATGTGTCATCTTTTTGTAACTATTCGTGGTTATCCTGCAATCACTGGTGTTTCTCAGTTAAAGGCTAGTAAAATTACCAAGGGAAGTACAATGCCATAAACAAAAGCAGATCACTCTTTTTAGCTCAGTTAAAATTAAGAGAATATCTGATGTCCTAGGAATTGGTGGTTTATCTCTATGATTCACCTCCCTACATAGACAATGATTAAAAAAAAAAAAGACTTCCCAGGTGGCTCAGAGGTTAAAGCGCCTGCCTCCAATGTGGGAGACCCAGGTTCGATCCCCGGGTTGGGAAGATCCCCTGGAGAAGGAAATGGTAACCCACTCCAGTATTCTTGCCTGAAAAATCCCATGGACGGAGAAGCCTGGTAGGCTACAATCCATGGGGTCGCAAAGAGTCAGACACGACTGAGCGACTTCACTCACTATAAAAAAACATCACACACACACAAAGGCATAAACACATATACCTGTGTATAAGAACTATACACTTATCCATTTGATTTGGTTTCTTAGTTTAATTTAATTGTTTTTCTATTTTGTGTATCCAGTGATTGGCATAATTCTTTCACGAGAAAGATAAGCCATGATTGGCATTCATATTGCTGAAATATCTATATTAATAACTGGGTTTTGGAATGGAATACATTTCCCCTCTTATGAAACATGTCTGAGCCATTTTTCTGAAATCTCCTACATATGAAAAGTGGGAGTGGAATGATAAACATAATGATGTGGCAAGTGAGCCATGGAATATGTCATGCATCTTTCTGTACCTTTATTTATTTTAAATATTGGTTTCTTATCTCCAGTAATAACACTCAATGAAGCTTGTCTTTAACTATAACCTATTGGCATGAAACACATATTCACAATCTGAAAGTGAAATTTTAAACTTCAATATCCATCTTTCCCTAAAGAAAAATCAAGAACTCTTATGGGAGCTTCATTTAATCTGCCCTCTTGTACAAAGAGTATGCTCATTTACCTACAACACAAGCAAATAAATATCTGTCTCTTCACTGCCTGTTGATGAATATAGTCAAGTACAATATTCTTACTTTGTTTACCTCCTATTCTCTTTTTATTGCTTTCTTCTGATATTTCTGGCAGTCCTCATTTATTCTTTCTAACATTGGAATATGGGTGCATGATTTTCTTTTTTACTCCAAAAAAATTCCTGGTATCATGGTCATAAAGAGCCAATTCAACATTTCAGTTTCTCAGTTATATGATTTCTAATTTACATTAATGACTCCCAAATTTATTTACAGTGTTCTCAGCTGAGACTGAAATCTTGTATTAACCAGATGATTTTTAGAAATCTTCACCTGAAAATTCCTTTGACTTCTTAAAGTGAATTTGAAATTGAACGTATCATTGTCATCTCAAAAAAGTTTTTTCAAGCAATTCTTTCCTGGCTCAGTAAAATCTACTGCTCTCCAAGAAGCCCTGTCTGGTTCCACGTCTTCCATCAACACTCAGCTTTGATGAAAGCATCTTTATCACTCAAATGATCATAGTAAATGTCCCTATTTATAACTGCATCATGCTTCTCAGGAAGACAGCAGCAGTCTCCTTAGTGACAGTCAAGGTTCTAGCTTCCTGTTTTTCAACCCAATGTCTACACTATGGACACACTGATATTTTTAACATGCCACTTGGAAGATTTCATCCTAATTAAGTATTCAAGTAAAAAAAGGTAAAATTATTCTTACGACACTTCTCCTATGATTTTGAAAATAGATTTGAAGTAAAAACTGAAGTAATTCAGCAGCAAGCATATCTCTGTCATTGATACTGCAAGCTTTAAAGGAAAATCAGGAAATTATATAAAGTACGAAAGAGCTTTCCACTGTAATAGACCTACCTTAGGTAATGGTTTGGCCGGTTTACAATGCAGTCCTCCTACAAACTCAAAATTTGGTAAGTATGGACGAGGAAATTCAAAATCCCAGTATGTCCTGATGAGCCAAATCTCTGCTTTCCCCATGGTCTCACATAGTGTAGTAGGTCTTCCTGGAGAAAATGAAAGAAGTAGGCTTGAACTTATTAGCATACATATTTGCTGGGAAAAAATTGCACCACTAATTTTCTGATGTGTTATGAAGGAACTCTTGATTATTTATCACATTTAGATGTTAAAAGGAAGTGAAATTTAAAATATTAATGAAAGATGGAGGAAGAGAAGGAAGGAAGAACGGAAAGAAGATAGAAAGGTAGAGAGGAAGGTATGGGAAGTGAGATGGAGGGAGAAAGAATGTTTGGGTAGTAAAAGAACAGTAGTATGTAAAATAAAATAAACTCAATAAAATCAAATAAAAATACAATTCTTTGACAAAAATAAGTTCTTTTAGGGAATAAATTCAATCAAAAATTTTAACCACAACTCCAAAATTTTAACCACATCTACTGATGGATTTCAGATTCATAGTTTCTCTCCAGTTAAATGGCAGATGGCAGATTAGCTGCATCCTATTAACACAAAGGACCTCTCTGATGAATCAACAGTAAAGAATCCACCGACAATACTAGAGCCGTGGGTTCGATTCCTGGGTCTGGAAGATCCCGTAGAGAAGGAAATGACAACCCATTGCAGTATTCTTGCTTGGGAAATCCCATGGACAGAGAAGTCTGGGAGGCTACAGTCCATGGGGTCACAAGAGTCAGACATGACTTAGCAACTAAACCACCATAAACACCAAATCAGCTCTCAGGGGTTTTCTTATTTCCAATCAGGACTATCTTTCTACCTTTTTGCTTGTTACAGTTTTGGGTTCACGCTCATTGTTGAAGAATCCACCAGTATCAATTTACCTTGTCTTGCTGAGTCAAATCTCATTGATTTGCTATTATTTTCTCCATAGGAAATCCCTGAGTAACTTAAACCTAATACGACCCCCTTTGGAATGCAGATTACACATGCATGCATTACTAGTATCACACATTTGAGTGTCACCTTGAAATGATGTTTTATGAAAAGGACAGATTCTAAATATTCATTTTAGGAGATTTGTAAAGAACAAGTATTTGCAAATTACTAAGTCAATCATTTGTATACACAAAAAACATGTGTTGCATCTAAGTAAAGAAAAATTCAGACGAGAATGTTCCTTTCTTAAAGATTCTATTCAGAAATGGTGCTTTTATGTACTCCAGGTTGAATAGCCCTTTTAAAGAACTGTTACTATTTTGTAGTGTTTGGATATATGTCAGAAGTTTTATGTGCATGTGTGTGTTCACTTGCTCAGTTGAAGTTATATAGGCAATGATTTAACTTGATAATAAAAAAGCTATTTCCAAGGACACTTAGCTTGAAATTGCCAAAGACTGGATGAAAACAAAGCACCACAGTTTCCCCACAAACATGCTTATGTTTTTTAGATGTGTTACTCCATGTGTGTGACATCCTGTCTTAATTACTAAGTCCTTAGGAGAAATTGTTGTGCAAAACATTTTTGAAAGACATAGCTTAAAGTATTTTAGTATACCAAAGTACTTGAGTGTGTGAGTGTGAAGTCGCTCAGTCATGTCCGACTCTTTGCGACCCCATGGACTGTAGCCTACCAGGCTCCTCCATCCATGGGATTTTCCAGGCAAGAGTACTGGAGTGGGTTGCCATTTCCTTCTCCAGGGGATCTTCCCAACCCAGGGATCGAACCCAGGTCTCCCACATTTCAGGCAGATTTGAAGCAGTTATGCACAGTATGAAATACATATCAACATGAGAACAAAATTGTGCTAAAGTATGAAGAAGTTGTAAATTTCTTAAGACATTCTAAATGTTATGATGAAGACCTGTAAAACAAAAATATGGAATTGAAATTTACCACCAATCTTTTCTTCTGTTATTATTCTGTTACACAAAATGAGTTATAAACACAATAGAAAATTTACAAATAATTGATCAATGGCCACTAGATTTGAATTACCATGGAAATACTGTTGCTGTTTGAATCTATTATTTTAATCCTTCATGATGAGTCTACTGAGATACCTTTTAGCTTCAAAGAATTCTTAAAGGGAGCCTAATTGTATGACAAAATGCCATATTGTAGATGAGACAGATCTCTCAGTGGTAACTCATGCAAGCTGTAGATATTAATCCAGAGACAACCTTATTAGGCTTCCTAGACTATTTATTTCTTTTAAAGACATGCAAGAAAACTAACATGTATGATTTCTGCATCACAGTCTATGAATTAATACTTTACTTTTTTAGAGCAATTTTAGATGATAACAAAATTGAGGGAAAAGTGGAAATATTTCCCACATATGCTTGTCTTCACACTTGCATAGGTTATCCAATTATCAACATCTCCAGCAGGATGATACATTTGTTTCAGTTGATGAACTCACACTGAAACATTATAATCACCCAAAGCCCATGGTTTACATAATAATTAACACCGAGTATAAATTGGGTGGTCTTAGATAAATAATAAAGACATGTTCAATCATGGTATCATACAGAGTATTTTCACTGTTCCCAAATTCTTTTGTGCTCTGTGCATTAATCTCCCACTTTCATCCTACACCCTGGCAACCATTGATCTTTTTGTTGTCGCCATAGTTTTGCCTTTACAGAATGAAAAGTTTGAATCATTCAGTACATAGACTTTTCAGCCTGGAATTTTTCCTTATTAATACACACTAAAGGTGCTCCCATAGTTTAATGTTTTTCTGGGACTTGATAACTCATTTTTTTAGAGCTAAATAATATTCCTTTTTAAGATCTACCACAGTTTATTCATTCACTGCTTGGTTTCGTCCAAGTTTGGGCAGTTATGAATAAAATTTCTATAAATATCTATAAACATGCACATTTTGTGTAAACATAAGTTCTCAATTCCTTTGAGTAAATATCAAGAAGTGTGATACCAAGAATTTGTTTACTTTTGTAAGAAAGCACCAACTGTTTCCCAAGTGACTGCACCATTCTAGATCCTATTAGCAATAAGAAGTGCTCCTGTTCCACAACTTGCAAGGTTTTTGAAGTTGTCAGTGATCTGCATTTTGGACATTCTAATAGGTGTGCAGTGGTTATCTCATTATTTTTATAATCTGCATCTCTTTCCAAAAAAATTACATGGAGCATTTTTTATATACTTATTTGTCAAATATCTATCTTTGTGTATAGTTCATTATTATCTTTGTCCCATTATTTAATCAGGTTTCACGATTTCTTCTTGGGATGTAATAAGTGTTTTTAAAAAACATTTTAGTTCTTTATCAGACATGTCTTTTGCAAACATTGTCTCCTATTCAGGGCCTTGTATTTCTTTCTCTTTACATTGTCTTTTATCGAGCAGAAATTTCTAACATCTTTTGAGGATTCTGCATCTATGTTAACACCAAAATTTGTATAAACTTTTTTATACAAATATAACAAGATTTCTTCCCTCATAATGTCCTTGTCTAGTTTTTACATTTTGGTTATGCTGCTGTTGCAGCTAAGTCACTTCAGTCGTGTCCAACTCTGTGTGACCCCATAGACAGCAGCCCACGAGGCTCCCCCATCCCTGGGATTCTCTAGGCAAGAACACTGGAATGGGCTGCCATTTCCTTCTCCAATGCATGAAAGTGAAAAGTGAAAAGTGAAAGGGAAGTCGCTAAGTCGTGTCCGACTCTTCGCAACCCCATGGACCCTAGCCTACCAGGCTCCTCCGTCCATGGGATTTTCCAGGCAAGAGTACTGGAGTGGGGTGCCATTGCCTTCTCCGTTTGATCATGCTATCCTCATAGAATGTGATAGAAATTATTCCCTCAACTTCTGTCCTCTAGAAATGACTATAAATTATGTCAGTATAATTTTGTCTTTGAATTCATTTCTGCTACAATCTTTTTATCTCGTCTTCTTCGGTTTTTCTCAGGATTTGCATCTCTCTGCTTATACAGAACATCTGTTCTTACATACTGTCTACTTTATCCATTAGATCCCTTAGCATATTAATCAACATTGATTTCAAACCTTGTTTCGATAATTGCAGCATTCTTGTCATCTCTGGTTCTGATGATTGTTCTGTCTGCTCAAAGTGTGTTTTTGCCTTTTGATGTTCCTTGTAATTTTCCCTTGATAGCAAGACACGATATACTGGGTAAAAGAGACTACTGTAAACAGGTGTTTGAAAGGTGGTGGCGAGTTGGGGAGAGAAGCATTCTATGGTCCTAAGATTAGTCTCAGTTTTTAACTGACTTTAAGCCTCCGTATTCTTCAAAACTATCTCTCAGTTTTTTCTCCCACTTTATATGGGGCAGGATGGTCTGGAGTTGGGTATATCCTTTTTCCATCCAGTAGTCTAGAGGGGCTTGGAGTCAGGTATTCTTCTTACCTCAAGTCAGTTAGGCTCTGATAATACCTAGCACATTGTGCACCAGTTAACTAGTTTACCCTGAGGACAGCCTTGTTTGGATGAACAGAGGGCTCTGATTTCTTTGAAAATGATTCCTTTCCTCTTCCCCTAACTGAAAATAAGGGCTATTTCTTTGATTTTTATTATGAAAAATTGATTGAGCTCCTGGAAATAAATCTCACAATATTGTGGGGACTCCCCTATGATCAGGTCATTAGGATCTGTTTTGTATAGTTCTTCTGTGATCCAGATAACCATGATGGTGTGATCATTCACCTACAGCCGAACATCCTGGAGTGTGAAGACAAGTGGGCCTTAGGGAGTATCACAGAGCTAGTAGAGGTGATGGAATTTCAGTTGAGCTATTTTGAATCCTAAAAGATGATGCTGTGAAACTGCTGCACTCAATAGGCCAGCATGTATGGAAAACTCAGCAGTGGCCACAGGACTGGAAAAGGTCAGTTTTCATTCCAATCCCAAAGAAAGGCAATGCCAGGAATGTTCAAACTACTGCACAATTGCACTCATCTCACACATTAGCAAATTCTCCAACTCAGGCTTCAAGAGTATATGAACCTAGAACTTCCAGATGTTCAAGCTGGATTTAGAAAAGACAGAGGAACCAGAGATAAAATTACCAGCATCTGTTGGATCATTGAAAAAGCAAGACAATTCCCCAAAAAAGTCTACTTCTGCTTTGTTGACTACACTAAAGTCTTTGACTATGTGGACCACAACAAACTGGAAAATTCTTTAAAAGTTGGGAATACCTGGCCACCTCCTGAGAAATCTGCATGCAAGTCAAGAAGCAACAATTAGAACTGGACATGGAACAACAGACTGGTTCCAAATTGGGAAAGGAGTATGTTGAGTCTGTATATTGCCACACTATTTAATTTCTATGCAGAGTACATCATGCGAAATGCCTGGCTGGAAGAAGCACAAGCTGGAATCAAGATTGCCAGGAGAAATATCAATAACCTCAGATACGCAGATGACACCACCCTTATGGCAGAAGGTGAAGAGGAATTAAAGAGCCTCTTAATGAAAGTGAAAGAGGAGAGTGAAAAAACTGACTTAAAAAACATTCAAAAAACACAAATCATGGCATCTGGTTCCATTACTTCATGGCAAATAGATGGGGAAACCATGGAAACAGTGACAGACTTTATTTTCTTGGGTTCCAAAGTCACTGCAGATGGTGACTGAAGCCTTGAAATTTGGAGAAATTTGGTGTTAGAGAAGACTCTTGAGAGTCTCATGGAGAGCAAGGAGATCAAACCAGGACTGATGCTGAGGCTGAAGCTTCGATACTTTGGCCACCTGATGTGAAGAACTGACCCATTGGAAAAGACCCCGAAGCTGGGAAAGATTGAAGGTACGAGGAGAAGGGGATGACAGAAAATGAGATGCTGGGATGGCATTGCCAGCTAGACGGACATGGGTTTGAGCAGGCTCTGGGAGTTGGTTATGGACAGGGAAACCTGGTGTACTGCAGTCCATGGGGTCACAGAATCAGACACAACTGAGCAACTGAACTGAACTGTATATGTATAACTCAATCACTATGTTATATAGCAGAAATTAATGCATTTTAAATCAACTATACTTCAATTAAAAACAAAAGGAAGCAGTATTTGGAGTGAAAGCCAGCTTCAGTGATAAAATCAGATAAGAGCTAGACATTTGAAAATTGTAAAGCAAAGCCATTTTTTATTAGAAAAAGCAGGTGATTAAAAATAGAATGTACATAACTAGTTAAGTGAAAAATATACTGTTTTTAACATCTCGAGTTATAAACTCTTTTAAATTTCTGCTTAATTTTTCAGTTTTCTATATTATACTCCTCCAAAAGTATAAAGCACACTAGGAAACTTCTCAGTATGACCCATTATGATGAAGCAGTTCTCATAGAACTTATTGAAGTTTTATCCCAAATTTATGAGAGATAGGAATACATGGTACTCTGGTCCAAAAGGAAAATGGTTTAAATTTTAAATCTAATATTCCATGATTTTCAAAATTTGTAGAGCAAAATTCAGACAAAATAAGCTATATACCAAATTTAATACCACCATTAATATGGCTCAGGTTCCAGACTATTACTAAAATCAGGCAAGAAGATGATCTTCCTCTTTTAACAAACATTGCACTCACTTAACCAGTAAGTCCATGGGGTTTCTAAGAGTCGGGCACGACTGAGCGACCTCACTTTCACTTTTCACTTTCATGCATTGGAGAACGAAATGGCAACTCCAGTGTTCTTGCCTGGAGAATCCCAGGGACAGGGGAGCCTGGTGGGCTGCCGTCTATGGGGTCGCACAGAGTTGGACACGATTGAAGCGACTTAGCAGCAGTAGCAGCAGCAGCAACCAGTAAGAAATCAAACATATTCTCTATGAAAACTCAGTATATTAGACTTATTTGTGATATCCTGAATCTGACAGAAATACACACTCCATTGGATTGACACATATTAGCATGTTTTATATTTCATTTTGTTTTGGTAACAATCTTTGAAGTATTGAAGTATCCTAATAAATAAAGGACTGTAAAGAAAGAGGAACCATGGCAAGAAATTTTTTGCATCCCTTCCCCAATTAGTTATTAAACCGCAGTTCCTTGATATCAATTGTGGAGTTTTTGTGAAAGTGAAAGTTTTAAAAATATATTCCTTTCCTCTTCCTAGACTTTTCTGATACCGCCTCAGCATCTTCTGATAATTACTTTAGAATGAAAAGCAGAGTCTCTTACCTAATACTTCACTGTAAAACTGGTCCCAAAGCTGAGGGTCATATTGTTGGAGCCAGAAGTCAAAGAAAATGGTAAACATTAAATTTTTTACCCTTTGCAGAAAGTTCATTTTGTCTGGTAATCCTGCCATGACAACAGGCACGTAGGAAGGTGGAGATGGAATCTGCCCACAGTATTTCTCCACTGTGCCACCCAAGGAGAGTCTTAGTGTGTACACAAAAGGAATTCCCAGAATCTCAGCAATCAGCTCACCACAGGGCGTCACAGGGTCTATAACCATAACATCATAGTTGGTGTCCTGGAGTTTCTTCATGATGGTCTGGTTGTAGACAACACTCTCACAGACAAGTTTTAAATCTGCACTTATTTCAAGGAAAAAATCTTGAAGTTTCTTTGCTGATTGCCAGGGTGACAATGTTGGCATGACGTTAACAGATAGATTTAAAAATTCGTTTAGACTATTTTCAGCAGTCTCTTTGTCCTGCGGCACTGAGAACATCTCAAAGTTCAGTGTGGAAGGCTTGTTGTTCTCAATGAGAAAATTTTGTGAAGACACCAACACAGTCACTTCATGGCCTCTTTCCATGAGTTTCTCCAGAACAACCTTTAGATTGAGCCAGTGGCTCATGTCACAGGGCCACACCAAGACCTTCTCACAGAATCCACAGCCAGTATAGCAGAGCTGCAGCAGCAGAATTGCTGAAACCCATTTCTTGGACATCATGATAGCTGCTCCCTCACACACTGCTCTGCAAACGCTGAATGCTTGTTGGGCACAAAACTGTAGTGGCAATTTAGACATCGATCAAGTTAAAAATTAATTTCTGGAGTTAGATAACTCACATGTAGAGAACTTTGCCAGTTGTTAACTGGGTATGATATTTGTTCAGGAGAAGACAGGAAATATTTATATATTTTTGAGGAAATGATTGCAATCTTCTAGGAGTTTTAAAAATAGAAAAAAATAATATTTTATTGACATTTTAAAAATATGATAGAACCCATTTAAGTATACCTAGCAAATAATATGGTACATCTCATGGAACATGATGATTAATAATTTGGAGAAACACGAAAATGTATGTCTTGTCATAATGTTGGTCATATACTAGCATGTAGATGAAACACATACATTGCCTAACATAGGAGGAATATGAATATACTAATGTACAAAGATACAGCATTTCAGGGTCTCAGAATATGCTGTCACTCTAATGTGAAGAAAATCAGACAAAGCTTCAACACAGAAGATACATTTCAGAAGCTGAACTCAGAAGCAAAAAATACAGGAGAAGGGTTTTAAAGTTGAATAGAAGAAAAGGATAAAAAGCTGAATGATATGTAAGTCATGGTCATTTAAGTATACAGTTGTTAGTTCAGTATGTATGGAGCAAAGGCTAACACAAAACTTCAGAAAAGGGAAATATTAGTTAAAATAGGACACTTTCAAGAGCCTTAAATGCTATACACTGGGTTCAGTTTTAATCTTCATAAAAAGATGTGTACTCAAATTTTCAGATCAGGTACAGAAAATGATCATATATGTCCTTCAATAAACCTAAACTGGCAGCTGAATATTATTTGAGGTGCAAAGAAAAAAAGCATACATAAGTAGTTAAAATTAAATTTTAGGACAGCAGGATTTGATCAGGGAGAATATAATATTGGTTTGGGAATAGAGGGTCTAGAAGGAGAGTCATGACTGATGAGAAGTGAGAGGTGCTCAGTAATTAATAAGGAAGTGCTTGGTTTATACTCTGAACAATCAGAGAGTGATAAGAACTCTAGTAAAATCACGAAACACTAAAGGAGTAGTAGTTACAGAAAAATTTTTTGACCTGCCATGTGTCATTAACAACTGAACATGTATGTGAATCTCAAGGGAGGGGAAATATTTAGGAGCACAGATTTTGTATCCCATCATCGATCTGTATTTCAGTCCAATTCCAATTTCTCTTCAAAACGTTTGATATTTCATGCCTTCAACAAGCAACTTTTAGCACTTATTTTATACTGGATTCTATACCATGCACACGGTATAAAAGACACAAGTAAGATACATTTCTAATTCAAAATGATCTCATAGATTATTGCAGAAAATAAATTAGCCCGACAATTAATAGGCTTCCCTGGTGGCTCACAAGGTAAAAGCGTCTGCCTGCAATGCAGGAGACCCGGATTCGATTCCTGGGTCGGGAAGGTCCCCTGGAGAAGGAAATGGCAATCCACTCCAGCACTCTTGCCTGGAAAATCCCATGGACAGAGGAGCCTGATAGACTACAGTCCCTGGGGTCGCAAAGAGTCGGACACGACTGAGTGACTTCACACATAGCCGTTATACTTGTACAAATATAAGGGAGATGGATCATAGAAGGTATAGATGAAATGAGAAAGGGCAAAGCTCGTGAAGGAGGTTGCTTGGTGGAGGAAGATAATGATGAAATTATAAATTAGTTAAGTCTTTAAGAGTCTACTTAGTAGGTTGAAAAGTATTACTTATAAGTGAAAGAGAATGTTAATGTATTTGTATTCTAAGAGTTATGACATAGTTATACCAAGGGTTATGTTCAGTTACAAAATAATATTCATTTCAATAATTTGAAAGAGACATTGAAATTTCAAGTCCCTTCAGAGCTTTTATGTTTGGCAAAAAAAAAAAAAAACCCCAAAAAATTCAGAGTAGGTTTGCTTAAAGATGCAAAGAATAATCTAGGATCAAGGATTGAGAGTTGTGTTGTGTTGCATAATTAGGCTTTGCATAAACTCTGCTAATGACTGGTAAAAAGCATAATCCAAAAGAGAATCAGAAAGTAGAAAGCTACAACAGAACCATAAATTCACTAAGAGAAAACAGATAATGTTATAATCTTAGAGAATAAAAGTCATTTTATACAGGATAAATAGCCCCAAAGTGATTAAACAAAGATTGATAAATGTATCTAATCACTATGATAAAGTTCATATGTTGTAAAAAAGTTTAAATGAAGTCAAAGAGAGAGCAGAGATATACAGTACAGGTTAGAAATTGACCTCAGTATACACGTTATTGGACTTTCCTGGTAGCTCAGCTGGTAAAAAAACTGCCTGCAACGCAGGAGACCTGGGCTCGATCCCTGGGTTTGATACCTGGGATGGGAAGATCCCCTGGAGGAAGGTATGGCAACCCACTCCAGTATTCTTGCCTAAATAGAGAAATATCTCTAAGTTGTTTTATTATATGAGAAAACTAAGGTAGAGCTCAGATTTTGAAGAATGATTCATTTTCATAAATTTAAAAGTATAGGCATATATTCACTTATATCCAACTGAAACATTTAAAATTCTGGATAAAATATAAAATTGCCCCATAAAAATTCATTTCTGATTTCCAAGAAAGTAAAAAGTCAGCAGACAGAATCCCTAAACAAAGTCAAGGCAGGAATCCTGATGTTCAATCTTGTTGTTTCTTTGTAGAACACACCGTAGGTGCCAAGAGTGGAAAGAAGGAAAGTCTGAAGCCTTGCCAAGATCCTACACCCTGTGTATGTTCATGTAATGCTAGATTCTCAAGATATGGCCTCCCTTTTACAAACAACTTCACTTACACAGAAGTTTACAGCAATGATAATTGCTAGTTTTGACTTGGTGGTGTGTAGATGAAAAAGATCTCTTAGAATTCTTAACAGTCAATCTTCATATGGATTTCCAGTTCAAACTAGAAAAGCCTCTTTGAAGAAACTTTGAACCTAACTTCAAAGGTTCCCACTGATAAAATTTGAAGGTAAATAAGCACCTCCCTGTTGAAATAAAACAAAGCTTCAGGACTGAGAACCAACAAAAGCAGCAGAAGCCAGAAATATGAATTCAGCAATTTAAAATATTATTGTATGAAATGAAAATTAAAATTATTTTTTACAATAAAATTAAGGGTATGAAAGCAAAGTCTGAAAATTTTGGTAAGAAACAAGAGATTAAAAAGAATAATTGTGAAAATTTGCAAAAGAAACAAAGTGAATTTCTGGAATTTAAGAATTCAATATATCAGATTTAAGTTAATGAACAGATTGAAGGGTAGATTAAGCACAGCTGTACAAATAAACAGTGACCCAAAAAAATAAATCAGAAAATGTTATGTAGAATTAAGTTTTGAATAAAAAATGGAAGCAATGATAGAATGTTAAAGATGCATGAAGAATACACTAAGGCCTTTGAATCTAGTTATTGGTTTTGTCTACTCAGGACTTCCTCTTTCAAGTTTTTTTACTCTTTTGAGCTTGTGCATTTTTCGTGCAGCCAGACTGTACAACTAAGCCCTAAATTTCTGTTCTTTTACCCAAATCTTCCAACTACTTAAATTTTTAAAGTAGTCATTTTTAACATAAGCAATTATAAATTAAGTAGAGATTTCTGTATATCCTTCAGGATTATTACTGTTTTTCTAAGAGTGATTTTCTATTTCCATTACTCCTGAATTAGTCATTGGAATTTTATTGTAAAGGATCATCAAAATATGTGCCAACATATGATTAGTACGATTTGCAGTCTCACAGTATCTCCCTTCAAGATGCTTGTTAATCACAAAGGGGAAAATAGGGAGAATCCTGGCAGACGCACTTGTAACTAAGTGATCAAAATACGGTCACTAGTAATAAACTGTCTATATGATGCACCTCTGATGCATTTCGCTGTGAAGGACACAAGGTTACTTCTATAGTATTCTTATCCCGAATACATCATCTCTCCCTAATCACAAGAAAATATCAGAAAAAAAGTTGAGGGATATTCTAAAAATTAACTAGCCAGTGCTCTTTAGAAAATAAAGACAGCCTGTGGAAACTGTCACAAACTGAAGAGTAGGGAGACTGGACAAGTAAATGCAAGGAGGAAACATGGATTGTATACTGAAAAGAAAGAAGGATATCAGCAGGATAATTGATAATTTTTCATAAGAATTTCTAGTTTTGATAATTTTATCATGATTATATAAAATATTGATCTTAAAAACCCAGTCAATTAAAACATCAATGATTCCTTCTATATTTATTAATTAGAATTTAAATGATTTCCTATTATTCAATCACTTATTTATATTTATATTGCTATAACTCAAAATGTATTTTTAATTATAATCATTATTTATTTTATTGTTCAAATTGTCACAGATATTGGAAACTTTTTCATACATTGGTTTCTACATCCTTTTGATGTGGCCCCATCATTTTCAATTACTTGTTACTTTCTGAAACCACAAAATGTTTCAGGATCATCTACTATTTTCATTGTCCCAACCTTAGAACTGACCATTTCTTCAAAGAATGCCGGTTCATTTTATGAGAGAATGGCACTTAAAAATCAAGATGAGTATAGGACTCTGTGGGAGAGGGCGAGAGTGGGATGATTTGGGAGAATGGCCTTGAAACGTATAATATCATATGTAAAACGAATCGCCAGTCCAGGTTTGATGCAGGATACAGGATGCTCAGGGCTGGTGCACTGGGATGACCCAGAGGGATGGCAAGGTGAAGGAGGTGGGAGGGGGTTCAGGATGGGGAACACGTGTATACCCATGGCGGATTCATGTTGATGTATGGCAAAACCAATACAATACTGTAAAGTAATTAGCTTCCAATTAAAATAAATGAATTTATATAAAAAAAGATGAGTATATTAGACGTGTTCATTGTTACTTGTGTTTTAGCCATATATAGATAGATATAATTCAACTTTAAACAACAATATCAGCAACATCAATGTCAACTTAGAAACACGTACATATATAATATTGACAATTTTAGAACTAGCAATAAGAAGCATAGCTAAAACATGGATAATTCAATAAAACATTGTAATTCATGATTGCAGTGTAAATTTCTGTGTAAAATATTTTTCATTTTTTAATAAAATAAAAAATAAAATAAAATTCTAAATTATAAGATATTTTGGTATCCATTTATTGAATAGAGTATCCTTTCTCCATTGTATGTTCCTTGTTACTTTGTCATTAAATAATTCTCCACATATTTGTGGGTTTATTTCTGGCCTCTCAATTCTGTTTCATTGATTTATGTGTCTATTTTCCAGCCAATTCCATGCTGTCTTGATTACTATAGCTTTGTAATACAACTTGGAATCAGGGAGCATTGTACCTCCAGTTGAGTTCTTCAGCTGCAGATTTTCTGCTTGATTCTTTTTAGAGTTTAAATATCCCTGGTAAATTATTCTGTTAATTAATTCATTAATCTTGTTCCTGAACTCAATGAATTGCCTGACTTTTCTTGTCACATTTTGGGTTTCTTCATGATAGTTATTTTGAATTCTCTGTCAGATTATGATATTCTGTGATTTTAAGTTTGGTTTTTGGAGAATTTTTATATTCTTTTTGTGGTACAATGTTCCTGTGGATCTTCATGAATCTTGAGTTGTTCCTTTGCTGGCACATTTGAAGTATGCCTTTCTTCTTTAGGTAATGTTTTCTTTCTTTTCTCGGTGATAAAGAATCCACCAGCAATTAGGAGACCCCCGTTTGACCTCTGGGTGGGGAAGATCTCTTGGGGAAGGGATAGGCTACCCACTCCAGTCTTCATGGGCTTCCCTGGCGGCTCAGCTGGCAAAGAATTCTCTTGCAATGTGGGAGACCTGGGTTTGATCCCTGGGTTGGGAAAATCCCCTGGAGAAGGGCATGGCAACCCACTCCAGCATTCTTGCCTGGAGAATCCCAAGGACAGAGAAGCCTGGTGCGCTGCAGTCCATGAGGCTGCAAAGAGTCTGACACCAGTGAACATCTGAGCAACTAAGCAGGAGCAGGAAAGATTCAGTGGGTTAGAAATTAGCTGCCCTTCTATTGTTTTCCAGTAGGTGGCGAGAAAGCACAAGTTTTTGTTTTTTTTTCTTACATGCGCTCTCTCTAGCTCTATTTGAGAGTAGGCACGTTCCACCCTCCACTAGCTCTGTCAGAGGTGTTTGCTGGTGCTGGCATGTCACTGCTTTGGAGTCCTCGGTGCCCTGCTACCACTGTGTCACTGGTGTTGCTGCCTGAGGCTCCAGGAGAGTGGGTGCTTCTGCTGGGTCTGTCCTCTCCTGAGTCACATACAGGCTTGGTCTTTGGTCTCTACAGGGCTGATGGAATTTTGGGAAAGTAGGGATCACAAGTTCCTCTGCTGTGAGTGTTTGGTCCTTATCAATGGAGCCAGAGATCAAACATTGTTTTGTTTCATAGACCCCTTACTCATTTACTATGAGTGCTGATGGCAACTGACACAAGCGTCTCCAGCCACTACATGGGGATGACTGAAAATGGAGAAGGAGAAACAGGGCCACAGATGGAAATGAACAAGAGTGAGCTAAGTGGTAGGAGTTATTTAGTCTGATAAGTGTCTGAAAAGGACTGGAGAGCGGCTATGTTAGAAAGAGATCTTAAAGATTGATTGATGTGTTGGTCACAAAGATATATACATTTGATATGCAAATCACTGTGTGCTTTATGGACTTTAAACAGATACAAGAAAATTATTCATTAATAAAAGATAATAATGAGACAGCACTGCACTTCATTATGGTTATAATTAAAGAACGAAAAGAAATGCCCAGTTAAGTGAAAATGGAGAACAATTGGAATACTAGTAAATGGCTGATGAGATTATTAATTGGTACAAGAACTTGAAAATTAGCAGTATTTTCTAAAGCTAAACAAATTCATACCCTATGACTTGGCAATTCCTTTCTTATATATACACCTTGTGGTACAACATACTTGTATTCACCAAAAGACATGTACAAGAACATTCACAGGAGTATTTATCAAACAGCCAAAACCAAGACAGCCAACATGACCACTGGCAGTAGAATGGATAAGTAAAATTTACATTAACTCAAAAGATTCTCTATAGCTATGAGAACGAACACACTATACCTACATGTGACAACTTAGACAAATATAAAAAGCATGATATTAAATAAAAGGAGAAAAACACAAAAGCACCATAATGCATGGTTCATTTATACAGTTTAAAATTGGTCAGATTTAATCTGTGGTGTTAGAAGTCAAGGAAGTTGTTTTCTTCAGATAGGTGTAGTCAGGACTGATATGAGGAAGGTTAGGGAATTATGGGTGTAATAATGTCTTGCTTCTTGGTTTGGGTTCTGGCTGCATGGGCTTATACTGCGAAATTGCAATGAGCTGTACAATTTATAACTTATGTTTGACTTGCAAGAAAGGTTACACAGAATCTTAAAAAGCTCCCAGCACTAACCATAAGAAAGCTATATGTGAGAAGGAATTAAAAACCTACGTGAGGGCAGATTAACAGAGATCCACATTTTCCAGGGAAAAGAGCATATGTTGGCAATGGTGATTAGAATGGGAGTGGGATACAGAAAAACAAGCAAATAAACAAACAAACAAACAAACAAAAACAGCGGGCCTCAAAAGGCAGCCAGAAATCAAGTGCAAAAAATGTACTGAGTAATTTAGTACAGTTTCAGGCAAGTGTGCTAGAAGGGAAATGTTAAGAGGCTCATTTATTTCATCTGTTTTTTTTAATGGTCTGGATAAAGATAGGGTTAGTTATAGGGAATACATCTAAAATTTAGCAGCAGTGAAAGAGGGACCAACATGGAGCCTATATGGTACTTACAGGTAAAAGCAGGTGTCAGCCACAAATTGGCACTTGCCATGGACACTTGCCGTCTACCTCTACAAGGATTAATATCCTGCTGAAGCTGCTGATCTCCAACACCCCCTCAAGGAGTTCAAGGTGGAGAATAGAAATGAGGTGCTCTGTGCTCCAGGAAACTGGCAGGACATGTCCTCAGATAGATTTTCTCAGGAGTTGATTTTATAAGCCCAATTCTTATATCTCCTTATATCTAGAAAAGCACTAAAATCCTTCTTTGTGGTGACAGTTGCTTCTCATGACTAGCAGAATCTTCATGAGACCAGCAGAAACTTTCTACAAAAAATATGCGCTTCATTGCATGCCCTCCCCCTTTACCAAAATCACATATATACTGACCTTCCCCCCTTACCTCTTTGGAACAGTTTCTCAGAGCTACCTGAGGGGCTGTCTCGTAGGCTGCAGTCATCATATTGCCCCCAATGAAACTTCACTGCAACTCTCACATTGGGGAATTTTTTTTTTTTTTCTTTTTGTCAACACAGGCTATACTGGCTGAGTGGTACATAGATTAGTACTGGTCTTTCCTCTCTTCTGTCTGCAGAGTGCTGGGAAAAATAGAGTCAGACCAGGAAACCAAAAGACACAGGCAAAATGAAACCATTCAGTTTCCTTATCAATTTAACTGTTTTCATTACAGCATTCAAGTCCTCAGCCTTCTGTGGCTATAGCAAAGGCTAGTACCTAGTCCTGCCCACTTGAGAACTACCTATGGGCTGCATGTACAGCAAATCTCTCTGAGGTTGGAACAGAAATCAGGCTCAGTGTAGTTTGAAGATACCTTGCAGAACAATTGGCCAGGACAAGATTTATTTACAGATTCACTCCTGAATATGACAAATGATTGGCCCATATTCCCAGATAGGCCTGTCCCATTTGGAGTTAGAAGCATACTTAAAATTGAATTGATGATCATTTTTAACTTACTTCATTCATAAAAGATATCCTCACTGACAAATAAAGCAGAGTTTTCAACCAATGCAATTAGATATTTCCTTGCTGAGTGAGTATTAGTCTCTCAGTCGTGTCTGACTCTGCGATACCAAGGACTATAGCTCACCAGGCTCCTCTGTCCATGGAACACTGCAGACAAGAATACTGGAGTGGGTAGCCAAAACCTTTCTCTGGGGGGATCTTCCTGACCCAAGGATCAAACCCAGATCTCATGCATTGCAGGCGGGTTCTTTACCATCTGAGCCACCAGGGAAGCCCATTTACTTACTTCTATCTCTTTCAAAATAGAGATTTGAGGGGTTTTGTTATTGCTTGTTTGTTTTTTAACCTTTTATTTTTCTAACCTTTCTCACAGAACTGAAGAACGGCCATTGAAATGGCACTTCGCAGCACATGACGTTATGAAACCTCTTGTGTTCAAAGAAAATAATATCAAACATATGAACTGATCTGTTTCAGGATTGGGTTACAGTTCACAGGTGTCTAATACTCGATGAATGTAATTGCAAACAGAGGACAAACTGGATTTTACTAGTTCTTGAAAATACACTTCTATTTGAAATAAAATATTCAAGGTAGTTATTGTTGTCCAACTACGTTAAGTAACATGAAGAGCATAAAGGATTTAAGTAAATAAGATATTCAATTTCTTAAATACTTTTGCAGCTAGATTATTGTCCTGTGAAAATGAGAAGTTGGGAACATTCTGTATCACAAAGGCTTTACGCGTGTTATATAACCTGTCACGACACCATTTGAGAAGGGAGATTTTGTATATCACAGAGGCGTTTATTTTCTACAAATATTTACTGACTATGTTCTATTTACTTAGTCCCATGATAGTATAATCAGGGCATTGTCATTGCACAGTTCTGTGTAGTTTGTTATAAATAATATTCAACATAAATGTAATCCTTCATAATTGATATAGCATTGCTGCTATTGTTCAGTTGCTCAGTTGTGTCTGATTCTTTGTGACCCCATGGACTGTAGCACTCCTGGCCTCCCTATCCTTCACTATCTCCTGGAGCTTGCTCAGATTCACTTCTATTGCGTCAATGATGCCATCCAACCACCTCATCCTCTGCTATCCCCTTCTCCTCATGCCCTCAATCTTTCTAGAGTAAAAGAATAGTATCTTGCATATTACCTTTGTAAGAAAGTACTATTGGTAGCATCATTTAATTGTTGTTAATTAGTATCCTTGCTACTACTAACACATCTAGAGAAAAAATGCATTCAGGAAAGAATAAAATAGAAAAAGAAAGAAAGGAAGACTCAGGAAGATCAGAAAAAGAAGTAATACAAACCATAAACCAAACTGGCCTTGACAGTTGTTTTATTTTGTTTGATTTTCATAAAGAATCGGTAAGACAAGAAACCCTGAGGCTTGCCAAAGATCCCTGAGCAATTAAGCTGGAGGCAATGCTGGCCCAAGCACCCAGGGAAGCCTCAGGATGGAGAGATAGTGAGAGGCTGAGAAGAGTATAAATTCAAGTTCCCAGTGTCTAATTTTTCGTTTATATTTGAAGATATTTTCATTTATATTTGAAGGTTGATTTGCACTTTGAAAAGCTATATTTTGGCCACCTCATGCGAAGATTTGACTCATTGGAAAAGACTCTGATGCTGGGAGGGATTGGGGGCTGGAGGAAAAGGGGACGACAGAGGATGAGATGGCTGGATGGCATCACCGACTCGATGGATGTGAGTTTGAGTGAACTCTGGGAGTTGGTGATGGACAGGGAGGCCTGGCGTGCTGCGATTCATGGGGTTGCAAAGAGTCGGACACGACTGAGTGACTGAAATGAACTGAACTGAAACAGGCACAAGATTATTTGTTTGAGACAACATCATGCATATTAATACCACCATTCCATTGTTTAGGAATTTTCCAAAAATAATATTTAACTGTGTACACATATATAATATATAATAAGTAGTGGTAAAGAACCCGCCTGCCAATGCAGGAGACATAGAGACAAGGGTTTGATCTCTGGGTGGGTAACATCCCCTGGAGGATGAAATGGCAACACACTCCAGTATTCTTGCCTGGAGAATCCCATGGACAGAGGAGCCTGGAGGGCTACAGTCCATGGGGCAACAAAGAGTCAGATGTGACTGAAGTGACTTAGCCCACACATATTTACTTCAGCCTGGCATTTGCAGTGGTATGGAAACCTTTTGCTGTATCAACAATAAGAATAAATAAAATATCTGGAATCACTAATAACAGAACATTTTAGAAACTTACCTAGGACTTTGCTGTAGTATGAATTCCACTCACCCCAGTAGGATTGAAATATATAATCTTGCAGGGGATAAGATATGGTGTTTTTAAGCCTTTCACCGAAGGTCATCTGGTCCGTGAGCTCGGAAAGGGCTGCAGGTACATAGGACGCAGGTGCTGGAATTTTTCCACAGTGTCTCTCCACTGTTGAAGCTGGGGAGAACCTCAAGGTGTACATAAATGGAATTCCTAATTTGAGAGCAACCAGATCTCCGCAGATTGTTACTGGGTCAGCCAGCAACACATCAAAACGACTTTTCCAAAGTCTTGCCATTAACTTGGGGTTGTTTAATACTCCATCACAAATTTGTATATTAATTCGGAAGAAAGTATCCAGGAGTTTTCCTAGCTCTTTGTAGAAAGTCCAGAGTGTGAGAGGAGTCGGTCTGTGATCTATCCACAGCATTATCATATGTTCAATTAAGGAATCTATATTGCTCTTCTTGTAGGAAACAGGTATCACCTCAAAATTCACAGGAGCGTCAGAATTGGAGTTGATGAAGAGAGTTGCTGATGAAGCCAGTACAGTCACATTGTGATTTCTTTGATTCAACTCTTCTAAAATTATCTTAATATTTAACCAATGGCTACCATCCGTTGGCCAAATAAGCACGTTTCCACTTAGAACAATCTCAATCAGAGTCAAATTAAAAATCAGGTGATGGTAAAACTTCTTAGGTATGGTGATGTCCATTATGGAAACCATCTTACTGTAGATCTTTTAAGATGAAAAGAAGCTTTCAAAGTATAAAGTATTTAGGTAGATTATTTTTCTCAAATAAAATAATATTTAATGTGACAGCTACATTCTTTCATAACTCAAGATCTATAGATTAAAAGGAAAACAATATAACTCAAGTTCTTAAATGTATTAATATGATTATTCTAACAAAAGAAATGAAATCTGGTGCTATTTTAAAGAAAGAGAAGCAGATGGGTTATAAGCCTGATACCTGTGTTTTCTGCAGTAGTAACTATGATTTATAAAATGTATATTCAGATTAGTGTATCTTTCCCCAAATTAGTTAGATGAAAAATAACAGTTCTCACTGCTATGGCCACTTTGTCAAGACTTACAGTCCTTTCAAGTTGGATGTCTTTAACTATAGGACATTTTTACATGCATTGTCTGATTCGATTATTTTCATAGCTTGCTTGGCAGGAGTGATTCACTCCATTTCATGGATAATAAAACTAATGATGAATTGCATAATTCAAAGCATATTTGACAGAATAGTACAACTGGGATGATAATCATGATAATTTTTCACTCATTTCTGACTTCTTCCAATGTCATGCCTCATCTTTGTAAGCTTTAGGAACTTTGGCAATGCCCAGTGATGGGCATTATTATCATTTCCCCATGGCTCATATTTAGCAAAAAATTAAAAACAAGATTCACTTAGAGGAGGTTTGCTAAAACACCTCAAGAAATTGTTAGATTAATTGAGTAATAAATTACTATATATTTGATAGAGGACTTTTCTTCTGTAATAAAGCAAATTAATCACTGTCTCCTTGTTACAGGGAAATTTTTATTTTCTTGCCTATGATGTATTTACACACAATCAAGGAGATAGGGACCAGCACCCTAAGGAAGTTTTTACTCAGAGCTGTTTAGTAGCTTAACTTAGGTGGACACTAGACTTCATCAGTCCCATATTCAGAAACTGTCCTTTAATAAAGTTTGTGACCCTGGTGAATTACCAAGATCCTCTCAGCTTTAGAGATGATGCCAATTTGCTATATTACATGAGCAATAATATCTGCAAAGCTGCTTTGCAAACTGCTTGGCTCAGAGCAAGAGTTTAGTAATGCCGGCAGTCTAATAAACTTGCCGAAAGATTGACCAGTAAATCAGTGGGCTAACCACAGAACTACTGGCTAGACATGGATGTCATGATATCTATTAGCTGAGGTTCTTAATGAATACCAAATCGAACAAGGTCAACTATTAATATACAACATTGCTGTTTTAAAAGTTAAAATATTTAAAGGCTGCCATTAAAAAGAGAAAATAAGAATAAATAAAGTGATTAAAAGAATAGAAGGTGGGAAATGAGAATGGAAATTAATTGCTGAATTTTATCTTCATAATCTATTGCCTCTGAACTGTGTCATTTCAGACCCCTAAAGAACAAGAGGACCAGGAAAGCAGAGAAAGGGAAGAGAGCACAGAGAAGTGATACTTTTAGAATGATTATATTTGTGTCCTTTAAGAGCTAGCCCCAGTTTGATTATAGTGGCTACAATTTTAAAATTAAATAGATTTTGAAGAAAAATAGCAAGAAAAGAGTGTGAGTAATCGTGAGGTCCATTAAAATAGGTTTAGTGAAGAGAATTTGAAATATCTTCATAAAGAAATCTATTGCTATCATGATCTTCTTATAGAAAGGAGACAAAGCACATATAAAGAATAACTGAAAGTTTATTTTCTTGACTATTGAAATAATCTCATTATAATCAATAGAGGTGTCTGTTTTTTTTATTCTATAATTTCCTATATGTCTAAATTATTCATAATTTGCAAATTCAAAAATTATGAAGGGATTAAAAAACAAATTATGTTCGGGGACATATGCAAGTATAAGCTGATTTAAATTTCCATCACTGAAAAAGATAACAAGCCAAATGTGCATAATTTCATGAAAAATTAAAGTTTTGTAACTTAAAACAATCACACATTTGTTTGTTTTACTAGTTCACTAATAGCTCTTCTGAATAAGGTTTCAGTAATAGCATTGTGGAATTGTCATTCTGGAGACAGCATATGTCCAGTTGGCCCAACTCCATCAATTTGTATGTAAGAAAACTGGTCAAGAGAGGTTTCAATAATCTGAAAGTCATAATGCTGGAAATACGTAAGTATTTTGGTTTTCCATCCAATGCTTTTTCTTCAATATTCTACTTTTTAAATGAAATAGTTGAGGTACATTTTATAATAGTAAAAATTAGAAAATGCTGTATTTCACAATTGTGAATATTTGATAATGGCATCTTAAATGTAACTAAAGAGCTCAGGAAATAATTTTAAAAGTATATGCCTGTGAAATATAAGTACCACAACTGAAAACTAGATCAGTCATAGAACATTTGTACCAATTACAATACTGTTGTTGTACTTTGAATTTTAGGGGAGGAAAAACACTTTCCCTTTATCTTTTCTAGGTTCTTCTCACTTATCTAAGAATTAAATCAACATGAGACAGATAAATAGGGGAAAAACCAAATTTAATGACATAAAGCACACCATTCCAGTACTCTTGCCTGGAATATCACATGGACAGAGGAGCCTGGTAGGCTGCACTCCATGGGGTAACTAAGAGTCAGACATGGCTGAGCAACTTCACTTTCACTTTTCACTTTCATGCATTGGAGAAGGAAATGGCAACCCACTCCAGTGTTCTTGCCTGGAGAATCCCAGGGATGGGGGAGCCTGGCAGGCTGCCGTCTATGGGGTCGCACAGAGTCAGACACGACTGAAGCGACTTAGCAGCAGCAACAGGATCTCCATAAGACTACCAGGAAGTCCAAGAACAAGCTAGATAATTGAGGCTTGCATGCCACCTAATGGCTCAGACAGTAAAGAATTTGCCTGCAACGCAGGAGACCCAGGTTCAATCCCTGCCTGGGTCAGGAGGATCCCCTGGAGAAGGAAACGGCAACCCTCTCCAGTACTCTTGCCTGGATAATCCGGACCCTTGTGGGCTACAGTCCTTGTGGACACAAAGAGTCCAAGAGGACTGAGTGACTAACTTTCACTTCCACTTTCATGCCACCTGAGAGAAGGAGGCAGGGGCTTGGGGTTTCAAAGGGGAGGAAGGGAAATCACATGGAGATGAAAAATCAAATGTTTTGTAAAGGAATGTTTGCTATGCCATAGCGACAATGGAACACAGAGTGGATTTTGGTCCCCAGGCCCTGGTGAGTTCCCTACCACAGCAGCCCATGTTCTCTGTAGATCTCTCTGGTGGAAGGGCCCTTTTAGGACTGAGTACCTTATCTAAATTACCTTAAGCTGTTAACAGGGAGGTTAAAAAAAAAAAAAAACTTCCTGAGTCTTTGTCTCTTATTAAAAACATTCAGCCCCAGATAATCTTCAAGCCAAAGACACACTTTTGGGGCTGGCAGGTTTTGTTCCCCTTCAAAATCAATTGCTCCTGTTCATTCTCTCTTTTGAAAAAAGGACTCTCAGTAGTAATAAAGTTCTCAATAGTAATAAAGTTTTCAGAATACGATTTAATAAGAGTGTGTATATAACACTTGCTGGAGAATGTTAGTCATCTATATAAGACTAAATTGTTTGTTAAGTCACTAAGTAATGTCTGACTCTCTGGTGACCCCATGGACTGGAGCCCACCGAGCGCCTCTGGGATTTCTCAGGCAAGAAATACTGGAGTGGGTTGCCATTCCTCCTCTAGGAGCTCTTCCTGACCCAAGTATCGAACCTGTGTCTCCTGCATTGGCAGGCAGATTTGTTTTACCACTGAGCCACCAGGGAAACCCAATAAAACTAAATCAAAGTATCTTAAAATATGCTATTAGTTTGAATTGAAAATCTCTAAGACAATATTTTTATACAGGAGTTTTTCTTACAACATTTTTTCCCAAAAATGCCCTGGCTTGATGGTTTCCCCCTTCCTGTCTGCTCTCTGAACGCTGCTCTGGATGCTAGGACTTAACTGTGCTGACTTATTTCTCATTGTCACTCAGATTTGGAGATGGCTCCATCGGCCACAGAAGTCTGCAAACCAGTCCTAACACTGTTTTAGGAACAGGAGTAATCACCTCTTCAGTAACTTCAGAGTTTTTGGCCTTTCATCAGTGCTTCAATTATATTTGAACTCTTTGATTAGCATTTAGTTCATTCACTTGACATTTTAAACTTATGTGCACTTTCTTTTTTTCCTTTTCTTGTACCCTGTATAAACCTCTTTTAAAGCTCTCTATAAAGAAATGCCAGCACTGGGTTTGGCATTAAATACTTCACCACTTCCTTGCTTATAACCTCAGGCAAGTTACTCAGGGTCATTACAAAATAAGGGGAAATGAAACTGCCTATTTTCTGTAGTTATGAGTACTGAGTGAAGCAATTGTTGTTTAGTCACTAAGCCATGTCCAATTCTTTTGAGACCCCATGAACTGTAGCACACCAGGCTCCTCTGCCCATGGAATTTTCCAAGCAAGAATACTGGAATGAGTTGCTGTTTCCTCCTCCAGGGGATCTTCTTCACCCAGGGATTAAATCTGTATCTCCTGCATTAACAGGCAGATTCTTTACCACTGAGCCACCTGGGAAGCCCTGAGTTAAGAAATGCATGTAAATTATTCAGAATAAGAATAGCATTTGTGCTTAATAAATGTTAGCTATATTCATGCTGTAGGAAGAGAATCTGATTTTAAAGTGATCAATTTAACCAGATCTCATCAACGAGGCTTACCTCCTCTCTCTACTCCTCGGACAATGGCTGCCTGGGGCACCTGAGCTTTAATGCAAATTCCCAAACACCTACAAATTCCTCCACAAGTGCCAGTCACGCTGTGCCCAGGTGCCTCACATATGATCTAACACTAACAGTATTCAGTTCCAAGTCTCAAAAATGATAGAAGAAATACAAAGATATAAGGCTAAAGATTATTATACCCGTAAAGATTATAACCTTCATTCCCTTAAATTGAGTGGGAGCAAAACACAGTGAAAGTTCTTCCTGGGAATTGTGGAAGTCCCGCAACAAATTCCATCTTGGATATCACACCTATGGTTATCATCTGGCTTATGGTAACTATGGAAAAGGGAATGTTACTACTGGTGATTTGAAAACTTCAAAGTAATCAAGGTCAATTAAAATTTAAACTAGAAGAAGGAAGGAAGGAAAGAGGGAAGCAAAGGAAAGACTAAAAAGAGAAAAACAGGAATAAAAATCCAAATCAAAATGTACTACTCTTCAGGGAAAAGACCCCAATACATTTTTTTTTCTACCTTAAAATGAGTACTAGAAATCAATCACTATGCAGATAATACACACTCAGATTTGTCTCATTTCTAGCACTTCATCTTACATTAATTACCTATGCTTAGTGAGTCCCTTGTTCATGTGACGATCTGAGTACTATAGTCACACTTTTTTTTGAAGGTCTGCTGTATTTTCTATTGAACTTAATATATTTGCATGACTATCTATTGTTATTATAGATGGCATTAGTTTTTAAAGGTTACTCACCTAATTATCCATCTCTAAAAATACATTGTTTATTTATATAAATCTAGTATATAAAGATCACAGAAAAAAACTGTTTGCTTTTATAGTGGCCACAGAGTAAAACTGTTGTTAGTAATAGGCAATATTTATGGATTATAGTAAGCATTTTTACTGGATTATTATTACTACATTATTATTTCCCTAAATGTTTCCCCAGTTTTTGTGGTAGCTTTTCTGTTGTGAATATAAACAAAAACAAACTTTACCTGGGTCAACTTTAAACAAATATATCTGAAATTTGCAAGAGCTATTTCTCACTTACAGTCAATGTGGAGCTTTCTTAGAACCAGAAAGTTATCCTCAGGCAGATTGCCCCATGCAAATGGAGTCACTTGGAGACCTATGCCTAGAGGAATAGCAAGATGCTTCATGATAATATGGCCAAATTAAACTCCATCTGGCAAATTAAACTAGGAGAGAAATAGAATAGCAGATTTCAAAACTAAATACGTTGAAAGGAAGAAGAACAGTACCCAAGTAAGTTTCATCTTAAAAGAGTCTGAAAAATTGTTAATTTATTTTAAAGGAGAGAAAAATCCTTCTAAATGCTTTGGTGTTAGAAACACCTGTTTGAAAATTTTCTCAACCTAAGAGATACATGATTTGATTTTAACATGTTCACTATTTCTAACCTTCAATATTCTCATTTGTAATTGTAGATTTTTCTTCAAAAGTTCATTAAAGATTAAGATATCTATTAAATGTGAAGCACTCATCACACTGTACAGTGACACAGAAGAGATCAACAAATATTACATGGTATTACTATAATGATATTCATGAGTTTGAACCAAATATCCAATGTCTGAAATAAAAGAGGTAATTACCACATAATATCCAATTTCTAGCAATTAGAAAAGATTAAGGACTCATTCTGAGCTTCTTACAGCATTTTACTGTCATCACACTGTACAGTGACACAGAAGAGATCAACAAATATTACATGGTATTACTATAATGATATTCATGAGTTTGAACCAAATATCCAATGTCTGAAATAAAAGAGGTAATTACCACATAATATCCAATTTCTAGCAATTAGAAAAGATTAAGGACTCATTCTGAGCTTCTTACAGCATTTCACTGCCGAAAATAATCTTACATTTTTTTTACTCCATTTATTTACTTCTCTATTTATTTACCCAGGTGTGAAAATTTGAGACCTGAGTGGATATGTATTTTTCGCAATGATTTTGATTAGAGCACTCAAGCTAAAGTAAAAGATAAATTCAAATTACAAGTTGAAAATAAATTCTTTATACATCAGTTCTGTTCACAATCCTCGTATTTATTTACTTCTCTATTTATTTACCCAGGTGTGAAAATTTGAGACCTCAGTGGATATGTATTTTTCGCAATGATTTTGATTAGAGCACTCAAGCTAAAGTAAAAGATAAATTCAAATTACAAGTTGAAAATAAATTCTTTATACATCAGTTCTGTTCGCAATCCTCACTTATTATTCTGCATGTACAAAGTCCACACAAAAATAAATTACTTTGTTGTATCAGTACTTTTCTTTCTTACCTGACCTTTTGAACATGACCGTTCAAGTCCCCAGACTTAAGAATATTGTGTTTTAGTAAAACGAACTTTAAATAGTCATTCTAAGTCGGAAAATTGTAATTTGATTAGAAACATGATATTATCAAAATTAGAGGGTAAAAACCTTTTTAGAAATCTTCATTACATTCCCATGAATAAATTTGTTAAGAAAGATTATTCTAAGGTCTTAAGACAGGGAAAATAGTGTGGTTTTGTTACCAGTATTAACTTACAAACACAATATAATGAAATGTGATTTTGAGATTGCTAGCATGGGGAAGGTTTATAAGGGATAATTTTACCAACACAAAGAACTTCATAATCCTGATCATTATTATCCCAAGCTTGACAATGAGTAGTTGATAAAAAACATAAATGATGAGATGAGAATGCAGACATGTTTCATGACCAAGGAGCTCTGATGTGCATTCTTCCAGTTCACTAACTGAGATGCTGCACGTGTTCAGATTTCACTGCTGGTTTACTGCATGCATGAGGGGTTAAAGAGTTTTCAAACATCTTTACAGCTTTATTGCCTCATGAAATTGCCATTCCTTTATCCTCTTCCTTAAATTTTAAGGTCCCGTTTTAGCCCTAGGATGTTGACCATCTTTTTATCTTCATTGGGTAGTTCATGATCACCACAGTAGCTGCACTTATTCTCTCTAAACATTAGAATGGGTAGATTTTTATTTAGATTCCAGGAGAGAAATATCTGTCTTCTTTTCAATTTGTGGGCAACTATTTAACATACCCAGAAGAAATGATGAACCAATTATAACTGACATCCCTCTTAATACTTCTCACTCATAAAACATATATGGTCAATTAAGTTATAGCAAAGGAGTGAAGAATATACAGTGAAGACAGTCTCTTCAATAAATGGTGTTGGAAAAACTGCACAGTCACATGTAAAAGAATGAAATTGGATCCCTATCTTACATCATGTACAAAAATTAACTCAAAATGGATTAAAGACTTTTATAGTTTGAACTGAAACCACAGAACTCCTGGTGGAAAACATAGGCACTAATCTCCTTGGTATAGATCTTGGGGATGCTTTTCTGAATTTTTTACCAAATCAAAGGAAATAAAAGCAAAAATAAACATGTAGGACTACATGAAACGAGAAAGCTTCTGCACAAAAAAAGTAAAGTGCCAACAACATTAAAAGGCAACCTATCAAATGGGAGAAAATATTTGCAAATCATATATCCAACAAGAGGCTAATATCCAAAGTAGATAAAAACTTATACAACTTAGTAACAAAAATACATACAATGTGACTGAAAATGGTCAGAGGACCTGAACTGACATTTTCCCAAAGACATACAGATGGCCAACAGAAACATGAAAAAGTGTTCAAAAGCACTAATCATCAAGGAAATGAAAATCAAAACTCTGATGAGCTATTACCTTACACTTCTTAGGATGACTGTTATCAAAAAAATTAAAAAAATCAATGTAGGTGAGAATGTGAAGTAAGGGAACCCTTGTGCAATGTTGGTAGGAACATAAATTGGTACAGCTCACTATAGAAAACAGTACAGAGGCTCCTCAAACAACTGAAGATAGTGCTACTATATGATACAACAATTCCACTTCTGCATATTGATAGAAGGAAATGAAGACTCAGTTCAGTTCAGTCGCTAAGTCGTGTCCAACTCTTTGTGACTGCATGAACTGCAGCACGCCAGGCCTCCCTGTCCATCACCAACTCTCAGAGTTCACCCAAACCCATGTCCATTGAGCCGGTGATGCATCCAACCATCTCATCCTTCTATTTGGAACCAGTCTGTTCCATGTCCAGTTCTAACTATTGCTTCCTGACCTGCATACAGGTTTCTCAGGAGACAGGTCAAGTGGTCTGGTATTCCCAGCTCTTTCAGAATTTTTCACAGTTTATTTTGATCCACACAGTCAAAGGCTTTGGCATAGTCAATAAAGCAGAAATATATGTTTTTCTGGAACTCTGGATTTTTTGATGATCCAACGGATGTTGGCAGTTTGATCTCTGGTTCCTCTGCCTTTTCTAAAATCAGCTTGAACATATGGAAGTTAATGGTTTATTAACTTCCATATGTTGAAGCCTGGCTGAAGCCTGGCTTGGAGAATTTTGAACATTACTTTACTAGTGTGTGAGATGAGTGCAATTGTGCAGGTAGTTTGAGCATTCTTTGGCATTGCTTTTCTTTGGGATTGGAATGAAAACTGACCTTTTCCATTCTTGTGGCCACTGATGAGTTTTCCATATTTGCTGGCATATTGAGTGCAGCACTTTCACAGCATTGTCTTCCAGGATTTGAAATAGCTCAACTGAAATTCCATCACCTCCACTAGCTTGTTCGTAGTGATGCTTCCTAAGACCCACTTGACTTCACATTCCGGGATGTCTGTCTCTAGGTGAATGACCATACTGTTGTGATTATCTGGGTCATGAAGATCTTTCTGTACAGTTCTTCTTAATGTCTTGCCACCTCTTCTTAATATCTTCTGCTTCTGTTATGTCCATACCATTTCTGTCCTTTATTGAGGCCATCTTTGCATGAAATGTTCCCTTGGTATCTCTCATTTTCTTGAAGAGATCTCTAGTCTTTCCCATTATATTGTTTTCCTCTATTTCTAGCTTCAAAAAATATCTATGGCCCATGTTAATTGCGCATCATCTACAATAGCTACATGTGATATCACATTTTTATTTATTCACTGATGTTGTTTTCATGTCTTGGCTACACACACACAAACACCCTACCCCACCCCCCCACACACACACTGGTATATTATTTAGGCATAGCAAAGGAGGAAATCCCAAATGACAACACAGATGGACCTTGGACCTTGAGGACATTGTGCTAAGTGAAATGTCAGACAGAAAAAGACAGATACCATAAAATCTTTTTATATTTATATCCTAAAGCAAATAAAACCTTAACTCATAGATACAGTAGAACATGTTGGTGGCTGCCAGAGATGAGAGTAGAGGGTAGATGAAATGGGTGAAGGAGATCAGAGGGTACAAATTTCCATGTTAAAATATTTAGATAAGTCCTGAGGATATAACACACAGTATGGTGAGTATGCTGCTGCTGCTACTGCTAAATCATGTCAGTTGTGTCCACTCTGTGAGAACCCATAGACAGCAACCCAGCAGGCTTCTCTGTCCCTGGGATTCTCCAGGCAAGAATGCTGGAGTGGGTTCCCATTTCCTTCTCCAATGCATGAAAGTGAAAAGTGAAAGTGAAGTCACTCAGTCGTGTTCGACTCTTCACGACCCCATGGACTATCCCACCAGGCTTCTCTGTCAATGGGACTCTCCAGGCAAGTGCAGTGGGCTGCTATTGCCTTCTCTGCATGGTGACTATAGTTAATAATAATAAACTGTATTGTATATTTGAAATTTGCTGAAAGGGTTGATTTTTAAATTACTATCTCAAGGATAAAACATTGTAACTATGTGCTGGCTGATGTTAACTAGATTCATTGTGGTGATCATTTAAAAATATATGCAAATATCAAATCATTATGCTATATATCTGAAAGTAATTAATGTTATATGTCAATTATATCAGGCTTCCTAGGTGGCTCAGTAGTTAAGAATCCACCTGCCAGTGCAGGAGACGTAAGAGACACAGAGTTGAATCCTGGCTTAGAAAGATCCCCAGAGAAGGAAATGGCAGTGCATTCCCGTATTGCCTGGAGAATCCCATGGACAGAGGGGCCTGGCAAGCTACAGTCCATGGGATCACAAAGAATTGACACCACTAAGCATGCATACATGTCAATTAATATCTGAAGAATAAACCATATTAATCTCTTCCTCATCCTTAATACTCCACACCAATCAATTATCACCTCATTGAGTGAGTGAGTTAAGTCGCTCAGTCGTTTCTGACTCTTTGTGACCTCATGGACTGTAGCCTACCAAGCTCATCTGTCCATGGGATTTTCCAGGCAATAGTACTGGAGTGGATTGCCATTTCCTTCTCCAGGGGTTCTTCCCAGCCCAGGGATTGAACCCGGGTCTCGCATTGTAGACAGACGCTTTACCGTTCCTCATGGACTGTAGCCTACCAAGCTCATCTGTCCATGGGATTTTCCAGGCAATAGTACTGGAGTGGATTGCCATTTCCTTCTCCAGGGGATCTTCCCAGCCCAGGGATTAAACCCGGGTCTCCCGCATTGTAGACAGACGCTTTACTGTCTGAGCCACCACCTAATAAAGAGGTATTACAAATTGATTGGTCACTAGCTCCTAGACACTATCTTAAAATCCTTTTATATGTCAACCCATTTAGCTCTTTCAATAGCCCTCTTATCTGGATAATTAACTGCAGGTACAGGAAGCTTAATTACACCTCCATGGTCACACACTCCTGATTGAAAGCTGGTTATCATGAGCCTGTTCTCCTAAATGCATTATCTGCATTGCTTTTCTCTCTTTATAAGCTGCTTCACTCGTGCATGCTCTTATCACATCTTTCCAGGAGTGATACAATGGCCTACATCTAGGCCATCTAGGCATGGACCTTTCATTCAAGGTCCACAGCTATCTAAATATTTTACATAAAATACAGTCCAATCATAATCCATTTCTTTAAACTTTCCCACTACTTATTAGCTAAAAACAAAAATTTTTAGCATGACATACTAGAGGCTTTGTAAATACACATTGAATAAATTTATTCTTGCTGTCCTGACATCTCCAAAGTTATTCCTCATGCTTCCTGAATTTTACACTTTGACCTTCATGAATACTGAATACTGAACCATCAATAATATCCAGGACACATATGCTGTTTTAAGACTTCACAATATTGGGCACATTGCTTCCTTCCTTACATTTAGTTTTCAGGAAAATTCCTGAAATTTCCTTTTGAGATAGAATACCTCAATTCTGAAGTTTTTAAAATACCACTCTCTTGACACATACCACCTGTCTCCTTTATATTTTTGCCATAAGACATTAGAGAACCTGAAGAAACTTCTTTGGCCAATCTAATATGATCTCTGTCCTTTATACATATTTCCATTACTCACATCATTTATACTGTAAATATTTATTTTTATTTCTGGTTTCTCTGCTTGACTGTGAAATCCTTGAAGCCAGGAACTTGACCTCAGTCCTTGTTATAACCTGTCTATCTAGAGGGTGTCTAATACACAGTAGGAAGTCTATGTGCAACAATAAAACATTTTCATAAACATATAATGTTTTTAAACACACACACACAAATGTTTATACTGGTAATGGGCTTGTAGAAAGCTTAATTTTTCCAAGTTTTTCCACATCCCACTAGAGTTTCTAGGCAATTTCTGCTTTCAATACAATATCTAAATGAGAATTTAGTCCTATTTTTAAACTTTGGTATTTGTCACAAAATGTTATCCATAAAAGAACTTATTTGGTATCTTCAAGTCCATAAAATTAGAAAACAGCACATTGTAGTTCCAAAGCATAGTGTCTTTTATCTTCATTTTTGATAGCAAATGATAGTAATGGATAGTAATCAATATGTAGGGTTGAAGAAGAATAGCCATAGGGAAACAGAGAAGAAGTGATACAAAGCTCTGTTTGTTAAAACTTAATAATAAAAATGTAACATACCCAAAGATTTACTGTAGTAGGAATCCCACGATTTCCACAGAGTATTAAACATGTAGTCCTGTAGATGGTAGGATATGAAATTTCTTACTCTGTCAGTGAAAGACATCTGGTCGGTGAGTTCTGATAAAATAGCAGGAACATAGGAAGGAGGGTATGGTACCTTCCCACAGTGTTTTTCCACTGTTGAGGCTGGAGAAAACCTCAAGGAGTAGATAAATGGTATTCCCAATTTTAAAGCTATTATATCACCACAAGGAAAGACTGGATCTGACACCAAGACCTCAAATTTGCTTTTCTTCAGCTTTTCCATTAGCTTTTCATTTTTGAGAACACCGTCACAAATTTCTCTGGACACCATGTGGAAGTCCTTTATAACTTTGGCCATCTCTTGATAGAATCTCCAAATGGTTAAAGGAGATGGTCTGTGTTCCATCCAGGTCAAAACAAAGTCCTTGATCACTCCTTCTATTCTTTCCTTGCCAAAGGGTACCTCATATATTTCAAATATCAGAGATGGGTTAGTGGTCGGTGTGATGAAAAGTGCGCCAGAAGCAACGAGGACAGTCACATTATGCCCTTTTTTAATCAGCTCATCTATAATTATCTTAACATTCAGCCAATGACTACCTTCCATTGGCCAAATCAGAACATTCCCACCAAAAGTGGTTCCTAGGAGGCTTATCTGAAGAGACAACAGTAGAATGATCTTGTTCAACATGATGTTGCTTGATGTAGAAGATTCGATGAAGTGTGACACAAATGAATTTCTCTGCTTTTTAAACAAAAAGGAAAGACAAATTATTTCTCATTTTTTATTCAAAACTTCTCTATAAAAATGACATTAGTTGTGGTAGCTCTATAATCATAATTTTATGACAGTTACAGATTAATTGTGTCATTTCTCAGCCTGGTGCTTTAGCTTTGGTTATGAATCTTGCTCTCTTATGCTTTTCTTGAACTTGATCCTTCAACCCTTCCTTTGCATCTTATAATTGTTAAATTATTATTATTAGGCGGCTTAAAGCTTCTGTATATTTCAATTCTCCACTCAGACCTAGGTACTAAAATACCAGATAGAGCCAGAACTTACTAAAAAATGTAGAGTTGATAGTGCTATAGATTTGCTAATATTTAATATATATTTTATAATGTCACTAGCAACAATTAAGCTTGTTAAGAAGCTTTTAATTACTAATAGATAATGTTAGTCACTCAGTCACATCTGGCTCTTTGCAACCCCATGGGCTATAGTCTTCCAGGCTTGTCCATGGAATTCTCCAGGCAAGAATACTTCAGTGGGTTGCCATTCCCTTCTCCAGGAGTTCCTCCTGACACAGGGATCAAACTTAGGTCTCCTGCATGGTAGGCAGATTCTTTACCATTTGAGTCATAAGGAAAGGCCCATTAATAGATAAAATTATTGCAAGGAATACTTACAAAATGGAAAATACAAACAAATATAAGTGACTGTAATGTTGATTGGTACTTTAATAATATGTTTAGGAAAATATTTTATGTTAATGAATCATTGACAAAAAATTACTAAATAAACTACTTATAAGTAATATATACAAACATGCTGACAGTATATTAATAAAATGTGCAGTATAAATTTGTGTAACTCACACAGAATAATGCAGAATCAAGTCATCCCAGTAAAATGATCTCTATGAAAACTGTACATATGTATATGTTTATGAATAAGTAGAGGTGACTCATTTTGTTTTAATAAATCAAAATTAAAAATCCTATATTTTTTAGTGATGTCGCTTCTGAGCTCCACATCACCAAAGATAATCTGTAGTGAAACAGCAACTGCTTTATTAAAACAGTTGCTACATTTTACAAAATGCTATTCAAAGCTTAGGCAATGGCACCCCACTCCAGTACGCTTGCCTGGAAAATCCCATGGACAGAGGAGCCTGATAGGCTGCAGTCCATGGGGTTGGTAAGAGTCGGACACGACTGAGCAACTTCACTTTCACTTTTTACTTTCATGCATTGGAGAAGGAAATGGAAACCCATTCCAGTGTTCTTGCCTGGAGAATCCCAGGGATGGGGGAGCCTGGGGTGCTGCCGTCTGTGGGGTCACACAGAGTCGGACACAACTGAAGCGACTTAGCGGCAGCAGCAGCAGCATTCAAAGCTTAGCAGAGTGATAAGACAGTTCATGGGATGGATTTCAGTTCAAGATTCGGTGCAGTAGGATTTTATGGTATGTACAAAATATCTGGCTGCAGGAGTCCCCCTGGTCCATGGTCACTTGCCTGGAGACTTTAAAATAGTTGATCCATTAGGATGAACAACTGGTCACAATGTCCTGCTTTTTTGTTCATTTTATTCACTAGCAGGAAATCAGATCCAGGTTTAGACAACTAAAATATTGTCTTTATTCAGGTTATATGTGTTTATTAGGTACCTACTAGGCATAGAACTCCCTACTAGGCAAAAGATGAATTGAAGAGATACTTATAGTCTTACATTCATCTTACAGTCTCTCAGAGGAACATGAAAAAATTGTGTACATAAATGTAACAAAAAACAGCACAGCATATTAAAGTTGTGCATGTATGCTGTCACCTCAGTCTTGTCTGACTCTATGTTACTCTATAGGCTGTAGCCCACCAGGCTCCTCTGGCCACGAATTCTCTAGGCAAGAATACTGGAGTCGGTTGCCATGCCCTCCTCCAGGGCATCTTCCTGACCCAGGGATTGAATCCACGTCTTTTATGTCTCCTCCATTGGCAGGCAGATTCTTTACCACTACTGCCACCTGGAAAGCCCATATTAAAGCCCACATGATATATTAAAAAATTCAATTTTAGAATCAGTTAGGCTGGAAACGGGGTTTCCCATGCGGGGCTAGTGGTAAAGAAGCCACTGCCAATGCAGGGGATGCAAGAGACTTGGGTTTGGTCCCTGGGTCGGGGAGATCACCCAGAGGAGGAAATGGCAACCCATTCGGTATTCCTGCCTGGAAAACGTCCATGGACAAAGGACCCTGGCAGACTGTAGTCCACCAGGTCCCAAAGAATGAGACACCACTGAGCACACACACACCACACGCACACACACACACACACTCACACACACAGGCCAGAAAATCTCACCATAACAGTGTGTTGCCTAGTATTTATGAGATTTAGATTTTTTATCTAGAAAATGAAAATTAAAAACAACCTAAGATGCTTTTGTGTTGTAAAATCATACAATAAAATAGACAATAAAATATTTTAATATATAATAAATGAACAACTATACAATAGATACTATAAATTATACAATTATAAATACAATGTATAAGATAAATACATATTTAAATAAATAAAATGATGCTGACTAAACAGCAAGCGTAGTGCCTGGAGAGAAAGACATGCTTAAAATCTATTAGCTTTCTCTTTGAATTCCTTTTCTTAATTAGGGAAAATGCTGAGTATCTTCAGATGAAACAATGCAGGTCATCAAATAAATATTTCAGAGCTATACGGAGTAGAGACTGTTTTCAGATGGAGTGATACAGATAGGAAAGTCTTATGAAAGATGAAATATATGACTCTCATCTTGGAGTTAGAAGTATCTGGACATTCAGTTCAGTTCAGTCGCTCAGTCGTGTCCGACTCTTTGCGACCCCATGAATCGCAGCACGCCAGGCCTCGCTGTTCATCACCATCTCTCGGAGTTCACTCAGACTCACATCCATCGAGTCAGTGATCATCTCTTGTTTGACCACTTCCAATTTGCCTTGATTCATGGACCTGACATTCCAGGTTCCTATGCAGTATTGCTCTTTACAGCATCGGATCTTGCTTCTATCATCAGTCACATGCACAACTGGGTATTGTTTTCGCTTTGGCTCCATCCCTTCATTCTTTCTGGACTTATTGCTCCACTGATCTCCAGTAGCATATTGGGCACCTAATGACCTGGGGAGTTCCTCTTTTGATATCCTATCATTTTGCCTGTTCATACTGTACACAAAATAAACTGCTCATGTTATAAACTTTCTGGCTTTAAATAATGTGACAAGTATTAAGAAATTTGTCAAACTATTGAGGTTAAATTTTAGATTTGTTTCTGTTCTTGAGCTAATACAAAATAAGTGAAGAAATTATATTGATCATAGAAATTTAAAGAGGTTGTAAAAATATTTTTTTTTCCCCAATGTGAGGATCTGAAAATGTGATTTTAATTTTTCTGACTTTAAGAGCATTGAAAAGCTAATACACTCTTTCCAGAAAATTTTTTAGCAAATACAGCTAAAATATGATTAATATATTTGTCAAATCAATTGAATTCAAAGAAACAGCTAACAAATGTAAACAAAGGTTAGAATATACAAGTATTTTTATCATGTTGCTTTTCAGTCGCCCAGTAATGTCCAACTCTTTGCTACTCCACGCACTGCAGCATGCCTTTCCCTCACCAACTCCCAAAGTTTGCCCAAGTTCATGTTCATTGCATCGGTGATGCCCTCCAGCCATCTCATCCTCTGATACCCCCATAAATGATGATAATAAAATCTGTGCTTTATCTATTTTCATAAAGGAAGTAAGCATAGTATTTACAATACCAAAATTGCTTATTTTTTACACAACAGGATTTTTTTAAAGAAACTTTAAATTTTCTTTTTTTAATAAATAAATTTGACTTTGCATATTTATTTGAGGTTTGTGTGGGCTTTCCTCATGCCTCAAATGGTAAAGAATTTGCCTGCAAAGGTGTAGATCTGGGTTTTATTTCTGGGTCGGGAAGATTGACTAACCACTCCAGTATTCTTGACTGGAGAATCCCATGGACAGAGGAGCCTGGAGGGCCACAGTCCATGGGGTCACAAAGAGTCAGACATAACTGAGTACTAACCACTTTTACCTCATTTGAGATTTATTTGAGATATGTATATATTTTCTGATATAAAAAATTCACTGCACAATATTAAAAAAATAAAATACCCACCAAGGATGACATCTTAATCTTTATTCATGTTTTACCTTAAAGAACAAAGTAGCCATTTGTGAGAATCACCTTTGCTTTCAACACATATTAATATAAATCTTATTCCTTTTGTGTTGGCTAATGAGGAAGAAATAAACTCTCCACTTGGATTGAAGCTCTAAAAAGTCACTTGAACTCACATTTAGATAAAACTTACAAATTGTCGCTCTATCATGCAATTCCCCCAATATCTACAAAGTTATTGTGAAGTGTAACACTGAAGTCAAGGTGGGGAGGAACTCTCAAGTTATTTCAAAAAAACCTGAAAACTTTTTTTAAGGGAAGTAATAAAACAAACCAGAAGTTAACTATCAACCTTCTAATGACTGATACTTTTTAGAGGAAAATACAAAAGCCATGTATACATTATGCATTGCTTGCTGCTGATACTGCTAAGTCACTTCAGTCGTGTCCGACTCTGTGCGACCCCATAGATGGCAGCCCACCAGGCTTTCCCGTCCCTGGGGGAGTACTGGAGTAGGGTGCCATCTGTACTGCTTATTGTAAGATTTAAAAATTTTCTTACCTGAAGTTTTCAACCAGAACGTTAAAACCACTCATTTGATTAGGAAGAAGTTGAAGAGATAAATAAATGTTGGTTGGGTAACTACAAATATGAGAACTAGGATCTTAAGTGGAGAAAAGATTATACAGATCATTTTACTCTTTGCATTCCCCACCCATTACATTATAAAGCAGATTCAGTTCAGTTCAGTTCACTTCAGTTCAGTCGCTCAGTCGTGTCCGACTCTTTGTGACCCCATGAATTGGCAGCACTCCAGGCCTCCCTGTCTGTCACCAAAGCAGATTAGCCTTTTGTTAAATGTATATTCTTTCCTTGGTTCCCTGGAAACTATTTGTTTTTGTTTTTTCTTTTTTTTTTTGTTAACTCTTTGATCCCTATATTGCCCCTCTCCTCCTTTTCTCTTGCTGCTGGTAATCACTAGTTTGCTTTCTTTATCTGTGAGTCTGCTTCTTTTTTGTTTCATTCACAAGTTTGTTGTATTTTTTAGACCCCACATATAAAGGATATCATACAGTATTTGTCTTTCTCTGTCTGACTTATTTCACTTGACCTAATGCCCTCCAACTTCATGTATGTTGCTGCAAATTGCAAAACTTCATTTTTTTGTGCATGTGTGCTCAGTCATTTCAGTCATGTCTGATGCTTTATGACCCCATGATGTGTATCCTGCCAGGCTCCTCTGTCAGTACGATTCTCCAAGCATGAATACTGGAGTGGGTTGCTATTTTCTTCTCCATTTTGTATGCCCAAACACTATTCCATTGTCAGTATTGGTCACATCTTCTTTATTCATTCATCTGAGTTAAACACTTAGGTTGATTTCATATCTTGGCAATTTTAAATTATGCTACTATGAACTTTGGAGTGTGCATATCTTTTGAAATCAGTGGTTTTGGTTTTGGGGGGATATATGCCTAGGAGTGGAATTGCTGGTTTATATGGTAATTTTATTTTTAGTATTCTGAGAAATCTCCATATTACTTTCTCTAGTTGCTGTATCAATTTACATTTCCACCAGCAGTGTACAAGGGTTTCCTTTCACCTCCTTCCTTGTCACCGTTTGTTATTTGTGTTCTTTTTGGTGATAGCTTTCTTTCAGGTGTAAGGTAATTAATATCTCATTGTGATTTGGATTTGCATTTCTTTAAAATTAATGATGTTGAGTATATTTTCATGTGCCTGTTGGCCATCTGCATTTCCACTTTGGAAATATGTCTATTCAGTTCTTCTTCCTATTTTTTAA
>SJYT01027133.1:0-15473 GCA_006410635.1 Cephalophus harveyi | reverse complement strand
AAAAAAAAAAAAAATCCAAAGAAATTCCAAGGTGTCATTGCTCTTTTTCCTCTAGATGTTTCTTATGCATACTAAAGCCTGAAAAATCACTGGACTAGGTACATATAGCAAATAATTAGGAAAAGAAATCACATTTTATAGAATTTGATGAGGAGAGAATTGATTCTTATTCCTAAAATTCAGAAAACAAACTTCATAATAAGAAACATAACCATAAATTTTCACTTTTAATTTGGAGAACAAGTATTTGCTTGTAATATTGGAAATGAAGCTCACGATTTATGTCAATCTAGTTTATACCTTGCTATGAGCAACTTTGGAAATGAATTCCATGACTTTTATTTTTTTTTATTCATTTTCAGAACTTGTATGCTTGTGTCTATGGAGGGGTAAGAGAAGAGGTTAAAAAAGAATACTGAGAGGAAGGGAATAAAAGTATTTTGCCTGAATATAAAATCATATTTTTAAGTGTAATAAAGAGTTTTATTTCATGCAGTTCTAGTGATTAATATGGAAATGATTTAACTATACTTAGAGAAAACATGAAAATAAGTAGAAAATTTATGTGTATGAATAATATGTGTGTGCTGTGCTGTGCTTAGTCTCTCAATTGTGTCTGACTCTTTGTGACCCCATGGACTGTAGCCTGCCAGGCTCCTCTGTCCACGGGAATTCTCCAGGCAAGAATACTGGAGTGGGTTGCCATGCCCTCCTCCAAGGGATGTCCCCAACCCAGGGACCAAACCCGTGTCTCCCGCATTGCAGGTAGATTCTTTACTGTCTGAGATACCAGGAAAGTCCTAAATAATACATAAATATGTAAAATTATATATATAGTGACAGAACAAATAGACAACTAAAATGAAATTAATTTTTAAATCATTTCCTTTAAAGAGTTTGAAAGGACTTGTTTTTGCTTCCTACTTTCATGCCAGTTCCTTATTTTTTCACAAGATGGTGCTATAAATTGATCTGCATTTATCAATTGAAAGATAAGATGTCTTTGGTGCATTTTGAAATAACTTGAAGTTTAGCCAAACCCTGTTTTGCAGTAACTTTCCAGTTCACACTAGCGCCTTTGTCAGTGGCTTTCTGATCACTTATTTGTCATGAGAACAAGTGTACAGGAAGTGGTCTAGAGAAAAATACATCTATTTTTCTCTCAAAGCCAGGAACAAAATCCTTCTTATTTTCCTGTACATATTGAAGCAACAACACTGTAGTAATAATTCCCATAAACATGATAGTATAGCAAATACATGAGAACATGCTGAATCATTGTGCTTGATTCATCAGGACTAAGGCTTGTTTATTTTTTACTCGTCTACTTTTTTGTTTTCTTTCTACAATTTGAAATTTTATAATTTAAAAGAAATGATGAAATCTATAGAAACTATTCTTTACCATCTGAATCATCAGGGAATCCCAATATGTGTTAAATTTGTAAAAATACAGATTAATGTAGAGCTCTAAAAATTTGGGTTTAGCCATTAATGGTTAAATTGCTATGCATAGTATATCATTATTTATATTTTGTTCATGATTATGCATATAAATCTGATCATTTAATTATCTTAAATACATTTTAAGTAGCACTCTCAGAGTGTTTCCCCATAGCTCAGCAGTAAGAATTCATCTGCAGTGTGGCAGAGGTAGGAGATGAGAGTTCAATCCTGGGCCAGGAAGATCCCCTGAAGGAGGGCATGGCTGCCCACTCCAGGATTCTTGCCTGAAAACTCCCATGGACAAAGGAGCCTGGCAAGCTACAGTCCATGGGATCACAAAGAGTTGGACAATACTCAAGTGACAGCACAGCACAGCCCTCTCAGAAAATACATTTAGTCTATTTATTTGAATTATCTGTGGGAAAAAACATTTTCTATTATTTAGAGTCTTGCTGTTTAGTCTCTAAGTTATGCACTACACTTTACGACCCCATGGACTGTAGCCATGGTTCCTCTGTCCCCATGTTCCTCTGTCTATGGGGTTCTCCCAGGCCAGAAATCTGGAGTGTGCTGCCATTTCCTTCTCCAGGGGATCTTCCTGACCCAGGGATTCAACCTGCAACCTCCGGCCGCAATCCAACCTCCGGCTTGGCAAGTGGTTTCTTGACTGCTGAGCCACCAGGGAAGCCCTATTTGGAGTCTAAGATACAGTAAAATCCATGGAGAAGTCAGAATTAAGGAGAATTGTTGCATGAACTTGTTTTCTTTCTCCACCCCACCCCCAAATTCTTATTTTTGTTTCTATTTGTACTTATCTAGTTAATCTTGAAACGTTTTGTTAGCATTGAGAATCTTGTCTTTTATGATGGTGGTAAGGATTCATATAGTCCTCATACATCTATAGCTATGTGGTTTTGTGTTCAATGGAACCTAACCTGACTTTAGAAACTGAATTATTAGAAGAACATTTAGAACCAGAAGAAGACTTCAAAATAATCTAGTTCATCGCCCTTTTCGATGTCATAAAAAGTATACATTTGGACTTTGCCCCTGGTTGCTGACACAGAGCTCCAAATAACGCTTGGGATTATCAGAGTGTTAAGAATATCTTCTTAACGAGCCTCTTTGGACCACACCTGAGTCTGTTATTTACGAGGTGAGGAGGGGGTGGGAGGGCGGCACACTTAGATAGTTTCATTATGGGTCTGGTTTCCAGAAGAAATAACAAACACCTGATTAGAGGATTAGAATTTTTGCTCCCACCTCACCCTCTTTGGAGGAGAAAAAAAACTGGAGACTGAGTTTAATCACTGATGACTAGTGATTTAATTAATCATGTCTGTGTGGTACAACTTTGATAAAAACTTTGAAGCAACAAGACTAGGGGAACTTCCGAGTTGGTAATCACACTGACATACTGGGAGGGCGGTGTACTCAGTAAGAACATGGAAGCTCTGCACACCCTCACTCTCATCCCCAACTCCTTGTTCTATGTGGCAATTCCATTTGGTTGTCCCTGAGCTGTAGACTTTATAATGAAACTGTAATTGTCAGTAGAGTGCTTTCCTGAGTCTTACAAGTGATTGTAGCAAATTTTTAAAACTGAGGGATGTATTATGGGATTGCAGAAACCCCCTGAATTTACAGCTATATGGGCTGAAGTGCAACTAGCCTGGGGCCCCATTTGTGATTGGCTTTTGAAATGAGGGTAGGCTTGTGGGAGTGAGTCCTTAACCTGTGAGGTCAACTAACTCCTGAATTACCGCTATGAAGGTAAATAGTTGAAGAAGTGAATTGAATTGTAGGGTATTCAGCTGATGCTAGAGAATTGCATATCGTTGGAAAACCAACACCCTTTTTCTAGTTTTCTCAACAGCAATGGGAAGTTTAAAACTATGTCACGGTAATTGATATACTTAAAACCTTGCTGCAAACAGCAAGGGAAGGTGGTAAAACTGGCCAAGACTTCAAGCCTCCTGACTGAAAGCTCAGTGATCTTTGCTTTATACCACACTGCCCTTTTACTGCTTCTACTCTGATCTCTCTTTTAATCATCAGCTACTATCTCAGCTAAAGGGAGGAATCTGTGGCTTGCACTTCGCCATTCCTTATCCCCATTAATAAGCGGTATCTTGTCCCAGTTAAAAGATACAAAAACAAGTATTGTGGCTTCATTTCTCACCTAAATTCATTGCCTGGGCACACCAGTGGCCTTACAGAGCATGCTGCACCAGAAATATGAGACTTGAGTCATTTCTGCTCCTGAGAATTTTTCCTTCCTGCTTTCAACCCCTTTCCCAACTCCTGGGTTTCACTGGAAAACATGGGGACTCCTGGTCCTAGGTTATATGTAAATTGTTCTTTAGGCCTAAAAACTTCTTTTTCTTTTTCCTTTAAATTGGATTAGCATTCTCATTCAGATTTACAATATTACACATACCTGATCATGGAGAACCCCAGGGACAGAGGAGCCTGATGGGCTGCCGTCTATGGGGTCGCACAGAGTCAGACATGACTGAAACGACTTAGCAGCATGGCAACAATTAAGGACATGAAAATTATTTATGGAAAAATGCGGTAATTTTTCTTTTTCTCTTCTTAAATGTTATTATTCTCCCTTCCCCCAGCTAACATTAATCACCTGTTATTTACCCTTCCTATTTCTACACTCCTATGAGTCTGAGTGAACTCCGGGAGTTGGTGATGGACAGGGAGTCCTGGGGTACTGCGATTCATGGGGTCGCAAAGAGTCGGACAGGACTGAGCGACTGAACTGAACTGAACTGAACACATATATACCAACATATAGTTTAATATGTGTTCTTGTTTAGTCTCTAACTTGTGCCCAACTCCTTGTGACTCCATGGACTGCAGCTTGCCAGGCTCCTCTGTCCATGATATTTCCCAAGCAAGAATACTGGAGTGGGTTGCCATTTCCTCCAGAGGATCTTCCTCACCCAGGGATTGAACCCACATCTCCTGCATTTGCAGATGGATTCTTTACTGCCACCGGGGAAGCCCATGTATATGTGTACAGGTATGTATATGTGTGTGTGTGTGTATATATATATATATATATATATATACACAGAAATATATACAATATAGCTATGATTTATTGATTTTCTCTATAGAATTTTAAATAAAAATATATTACATTATGCATTTTAATCTCGAGAAAGGAAAAAGTAGCCCTGACAGCTAGCAGCTAGCTTAGCATTATCACCTTGACTACATTTTTTGCTTAATACAAAAGATTTCACAGAACACCAGTATCAGGTGAAATCACTCCATAACCAGATAAGTGAGACAAAAGCAAGGTCACTCTGTAATTATGTCTAAGCTCAGACAAAAACAAGAACACTTTGGAACCACAAAAGTAATTAAACATCCTTCTCTCTGCTAATATGAGTGACTGATATTTCTTTCCTAATGACAGTTTTAGCCTCATTCTATCCTTCCCACATTCTAGTTAACATATTAAGATATTTATCATCAAATTGTTCCCATTTTCTGATTGGTCTGATATTGGACAAATTCCAGCTTCCTTGAACCCTTCCCCAAATCAATAAAACAAGCTAAAATACTCTCTTGATTCAGTAAATGATAATTCTAACTTTTCTGACAGGTGGCCTTTAGCGCACTATAGTTTGCTTTTTTAAAAAAATTATTGGGGTATAGTTGATTTACAGTGTGTTAGTTTCAGGTATACGATACACTGATTCAGTTATACACACACATATATATACATAAATATATATATACATGTATATGTATATCTATTTTTACACTCTCTTCCTTTATAGGTTACTCCAAGATACTGAGTATAGTTCCCTTTGCTATATAGTAGCTCCTTGTTGGTTACTAATTTTTAAAAATTATTTATTTATTTATGACTGTGCTGGGTCTTTGTTGTGGCATGGCCTTTTCTCTAGTTTCAGAGATTGGGGAGTATTCTTCGTTGTGGTGCATAGAGTTCTCATTCTGGCAGCTTCTCTTGTGTAGAGCATGGGCTCTAAGCTGTGTGGGCCTCATCAGTTGCAGCATGTGGGCTTCCAGGCTCTAGAACACAGGTTTAATAGTTGTGACAAACAGATTTAGTTACTGCTCCAAAGCATGTGGGATCCTCCTGGACCAGAGACTGAACCTATGTCCCCTGCATTGAAGGGCAGATTACTTACCAAGGGCAGATTATTTCCATGAGCCACCATGGAAGCCCTGGTTATCCATTTAATATGTAGTAGCTTGTATATTACATGGAAGAACTGTACAAAAAAGATCTTCACGACCCAGATAATCATGATGATGTGATCACTAATCTAGAGCCAGACATCTTGGAATGTGAAGTCAAGTGGGCCTTAGAAAGCATCACTACAAACAAAGCTAGTGGAGGTGATGGAATTCCAGTTGAGCTCTTTCAAATCCTGAAAGGTGATGCTGTGAAAGTGCTGCACTCAATCTGCCAGCAAATTTGGAAAACTCAGCAGTGGCCACAGGACTGGAAAAGGTCAGTTTTCATTCCAATTCTGAAGAAAGGCAATGCAAAAGAATGCTCCAATTACTGCACAATTGCACTCATCTCACATGCTAGTAAAGTAATGCTCAAAATCCTCCAAGCCAGGCTTCAGCAATACGTGAACCGTGAACTCCCTGATGTTCAAGCTGGCTTTAGAAAAGGCAGAGGAACCAGAGATCAAATTGCCAACATCCGCTGGATCATGGAAAAAGCAAGAGAGTTCCAGAAAAACATCTACTTCTGCTTTATTGACTATGCCAAAGCCTTTGACTGTGTGGATCACAATAAACTGTGGAAAATTCTGAAAGAGATGGGAATACCAGACCACCTAACCTGCCTCTTGAGAAATCTGTATGCAGGTCAGGAAGCAACAGTTAGGACTGGACATTCCAGTACTTTGGCCACCTCATGCGAAGAGTTGACTCATTGGAAAAGACTCTGATGCTGGGAGGGATTGGGGGCAGGAGGAGAAGGGGACGACCGAGGATGAGATGGCTGGATGGCATCACTGACTCGATGGACGTGAGTCTGAGTGAACTCCGAGAGATGGTGATGAACAGGGAGGCCTGGCGTGCTGCGATTCATGGGGTCGCAAAGAGTTGGACATGACTGAGCGACTGAACTGAACTTAGCTTGTATATTGGAGAAGGAAATGGCACCCCACTCCAGCACTCTTGCCTGGAAAATCCCATGGACAGAGGAGCCTGGTAGGCTGCAGTCGATGGGGTCACTAAGAGTCAGGCACGACTGAGCGACTTCACTTTCACTTTTCCCTTTCATGCACTGGAGAAGGAAATGGAAACCCACTCCAGTGTTCTTGCCTGGAGAATCCCAGGGACAGAGGAGCCTAGTGGGCTGCCATCTATGGGGTAGCACAGAGTCGGACACGACTGAAGCGACTTAGCAGCAGCTGCAGCAGCTTGTATATTTTAATCCCAAACTCCCAATTTATCCCTCTCCTCCCTTCCATTTTGGTGACCATAAGTTCATTTTCTATGTCTGTGAGTATAATTTTTGTATTGTAAAAAAATCCACTTTTATCCTTTTTTTTCTATTTTCCACATATAGGTGACCTCATACAGTTTGTTTTTAAATTTGCTACATATCATAAGCATCATCAAGGTTGATACAATCGACCTATTCTGTAGTATAGATTTACCACCAAATTCATACAGCTGTACAATAAAAATGCATCCTTTGTTAACAGTACAAATAAAAACTGCTGCTTCTATTTCATTAGCAGAGATTTCAAAAAAATAAGATTAGTGGGTTAAAAATATGGTAATTCAATTATAATAACTGTTTCTGAAAAATTTGTTATTATATTTCCACCACCACCAGCATATGCTTTAATAATTTTTCTCATCATTTTAATCGGTGATATTTACTGTCTTAGTAGGCAGTCTCCAATTAGTGTAGCTGAGCATCGTTTGTGTCCATTCATTCATTTTGTGCATATTATTTAGTATTGCTACTTACTATTCCAGATGCTGAAAGTATAATGTTGTACAAGCAGATCAAGTCCCTTCCCTCATGGAGTTTACATTGTTTGGGTAAAAACAGTCTCTAAGGAAATAATAAAATTAATATATGATATGACAGATGGTGATAAATAATGTGGAGAAAAATAAAAGGTAGTTAAGAGGGAATGGCTTGGGGACTATTAGATACTATAGGGTGGTCAGAGAAGTTGAAAAATCATTGAGGAAACTATTGCAATTATCTAAGTAATAGGTACCCCAAATTTGGGAAAAGGCAATAGTGGAAGATGTGGTGAGAAGAGGTTGATTTTGGATATATTTTGGAGGGCAGTTTAGCTGCTCAGTTGTGTCCAGCTCTTTGCAACACCATGGATTGCAGCATGCCAGTTTTCCCTGTCCATCACCAATTCCCAGAGCTTGCTCAAACTCACGTCCATTGAGTCGATGATGCTATCCAACCATCACATCCGCTATGGTCCCCTTCTCTTCCTGCCTTCAATCTTTCCCAGCATCAGGGTCTTTTCCAATGAGGTAGTTGTTTGCATCAGTGGCCAAAATATTGGAGTTTCAGCTTCAGCCTCCGTGCGTTCCAATGAATATTCAGGACTGATTTCCATTAGGATTGACAGGTTGGATCTCCTTGCAGTCCAAGAGATTCTCAAAAGTCTTCTCCAAGACCACAGTCCAAAAGCATCAATTCTTTGGTGCTCAGCTTTCTTTATGGTCCAACCTTCACATCCATACATGACTACTGCAAAATAGTGACAATATAGAGCCTTTGTGTACTCCTTTTCAAATTTGGAAAAAATCATAGCTTTGACCAGATGGACTTTGTCGGCAAAGTAATGTCTCTGTTTTTGAATATGCTGTCTAGGTTTGTCATAGCTTTTCTTCCAAGGAGCAAGAGTCTTTTACTTTGATGGCTGCAGTCCCCATCTGCAGTGATTTGGGAGCCCAAGGGAAAAAAGTCTCTCACTGTTTCCATTGTTTCCCCATCTATTTGCTATGAAGTGATGGCACCAGATGCCATGATTTTAGTGTTTTGAATGTTGAGTTGGGTCTTTCACTCTCCTCTTTCACTTTCATCAAGAGGCTCTTTAGTATCTCTTCACTTTCTGCCATAAGGGTGGTGTCATCTGCATATCTGAGGTTATTGATATTTCTCCTGGCAATCTTGATTCCAGCTTGTGCTTCATCCAGCCTTGCATTTTGCATGATGTACTCTGCATATAAGTTAAATAAGCAGGGTGACAATATAGAGCTTTGGTGTACTAATTTGGAANTCTGCCATAAGGGTGGTGTCATCTGCATATCTGAGGTTATTGATATTTCTCCTGGCAATCTTGATTCCAGCTTGTGCTTCATCCAGCCTTGCATTTTGCATGATGTACTCTGCATATAAGTTAAATAAGCAGGGTGACAATATAGAGCTTTGGTGTACTAATTTGGAAACAGACCATTATTCATGCAAATTTCAGAGAAAAGGAAGTTGGAAATGATTTTAAGATTATGTTGACATGATAGAGTTGACATTTACTGAAATGAGAAAGGATGTGGTGGTGGGAACAGTTTTGGAGGCTGAAATAAAGAGCTCAATTTGGGACACATCGTATTTGAAATGCTCGTTAGAATCCAGGTACACCTATTGAGTACACTTTTAGTGACAGAAGTTTTGAGTTCAGATGAATAGTCCAGAATAAAGTCATCAGCTTTCAGATAACTTTTAAAGTAATGAGACTTGATGAGCTCATCCGTGGTGTAATGTGGGTAGAGAAGAGGTCCTAAAGCAAAGTCCTAGAAGCCTCCAATTTGTAGAGGTTGTCAATATGAGAGGAAAGTAGAAAGGGAGATTAAGGGAGGATAGCTAGTGTGGTAAGAGGAGAACTAATTGGGAGTAATGCCCTCAAAGCCAAATAATTAACTGTGTCCAGTGCTGATAAGAGCTTCCCTGGTGGCTCAGATGGTGAAGAATCTGCTTGCAATGAGGGAGACCCAGGTTTGACCCCTGGATCAAGAAGATCTACTAAAGATGGGAATAGCTACTCACTCCAGTATTCTTACCTGGGGAATTCTATGGGTAGAGGAGCCTGGTGGGCTATATTCCATTGGATTATAAGAGTTGATAATAAGCCAATTATGATTTGCCATACAGTTTAGCAATATGGAGGTTTTCAGTGAACTTGGCAAGAGCAGATGGATGAGGTGGTGGAGGTGAGGGATTCACTAGAGTAGATTTGAGGAGAGACTCTGGAGATTGTGAATATACTCAATACTTTCTAAGAATTTGCTGTAAAGGGAGCAGAGGAATGAAGTGACTGCTGGAAGCTAATGTATGGTAAAAAGATTTTTGTATTTGTTTTTAACATGTAATAAATAACATTTATGAGATGAAGGAATGATTGTGCAAGAAAAAGGGAAATACTTGTGGACTGATATTGTAGAATCCAGAGGTTACATGGGCATGGGATCTAGGAACTGGAAGGGTTGGCATTGTATGACAATGTGGACAGTATGTCCACAGAGAAAGTGAGAGAGCCTAAGGGATCAGGTGCACACAAGCTGTTAAACACAAACTTGGGGTGTTCTTTACTGACTGTCAGAAATGGGGGTTGATATTGGGAGTTTGGGCTTCCCAGGTGGTGTTAGTAGTAAAGAACTCACCTGTCAATTCAGGAGATATAAGAGATGTGGGTTCAATCCCTGAGTCAGGAAGATCTCCTGGAGGAGGGCATGACAACCCACTTCAGTATTCTTGTCTGGAGAATCCCATGGACTAAGTAGCCTGGCGGCCTACAGTGCATGGGGTCGCAAAGAGTCAGATACAACTGAAGCGACTTAGGACACATGCACTGGGAGTTGGAGAATAGCAGAGAAAGAATGGTGTAGTCTTCCAGAAGAAAGGAAACCAGAATGCTGTGTCAACATAATCATGATTATGAATGTAAATGATACTATTCAGCATGATTGTGTGGATTTCTCCAGTCAGCTTTCACTGCCATGACTGTGCTTTGGTCAGACCATCATGAGGATGGGGTAGAGGAGCCAGTGAATGTATGACTGATACAGAAGCGTGATTCATGTAGTGTATCATAAAATCTCTGCTGGGTGAAGAGGTAAATAAGGATATAAGAGAAAAAGAGTGACAGTGACAAGTGGCAAAATCAATGGATTTTTTTCCAAATGAAACTTTGTTGGAATTGTAATACCTGAAATAATGACTTAAATGATCATTCTGATATTTCCTTCTGAAAAAAATTCTATTCACAATCTTCGCATATTTTAAAGAAGATTGTCTTTTCAATTTTTGTATTTTGAGTAAGTATATTTTGTCCCTCATATGTGTTACAAATATTTTTACTTATGCACTATAATTACTTTTCCTATTTTAAGAATACTATGCAGGCATTTTTCAGGCATATTAACATTGTGTATATTTTACTACTTTTTCATTAGTTTCTGTTCAGCACTGTTTCAGGCTCATTTCATGTTATCTGGAGAATTTTATACTGATTATTTTGTTTGTTCAGTTCAGTTCAGTCACTCAATCGTGTCTGACTCTTTGCAACCCCATGAACCTCAACACGCCAAGCCTCCCTGTCCATCACAAACTCCCGGAATTTACCCAAACCCATGTCCATTGAGTTGGTGATGCCATCCAACCATGTCATCCTCTGTTGTCACCTTCTCCTCCTGCCCTCAAACTTTCCCAGCATCAGGGTCTTTTCCAATGAGTCAGCTCTTCGCATCAGATAGCCGAAGTACTGGAGTTTCAGCTTCAACATCAGTCCTTCTAATGAACACACAGGACTGATCTCCTTTAGGATGGACTGGTTGGATCTCCTTGCAGTACAAGGGACTTGCAAGAATCTTCTCCAACACCACAGTTCAAAAGCATCAATTCTTTGGTGCTCAGCTTTCTTTATACTCCAACTCTCACATTCATACATGACCACTGGAAAAACCATAGCCTTTCTGAAGCCTGGCTTGGAGAATTTTGAGCATTACTTTACTAGCGTGTGAGATGAGTGCAATTGTGCAGTAGTTTGAGCATTCTTTGGCATTGGCTTTCTTTGAGATTGGAATGAAAACTGAATTTTTCCAGTCCTGTGGCCACTGCTAACTTTTCCAAATTTGCTGAAAAATTGAGTGCAACGCTTTCTCAGCATCATCTTTCAGGATTTGATAGCTCAACTGGAATTCCATCACCTCCACTAGCTTTGTTCATAGGGATGCTTCCTAAAGCCCACTTGACTTCACATTCCAGGATGTCTGTCTCTAGGTGAATGATCACACCATCGTGATTATCTGGGTCATGAAAATCTTTTTTGTATAGTTCTTCTGGGTATTCTTGCCACCTCTTTTTAATATCTTCTGCTTCTGTTGGGTCCCTGCCATTTCAGTCCTTTATTGTGCCCATCTTCGCATGAACTGTTCCCTTGGTATTTCTCATTTTCTTGAAGAGATCTCTATTTTTTCCCATTCTATTGTTTTCCTCTATTTCTTTGCATTGATCACTGAGGAAGGCTTTCTCAAAGGCCTTGCTATTTTTTTTTAATTTATTATATTATTTATTCTATTTTTTTAATTTATTTTATTTATTCTATTATTTGTACAGGAGATGGGAATTTTGTTTGTAAAACTTCTAATAATTTTTTCAAAGATGTAAATGAATGGAATACTATTTGAACTGCTAAATGTTCCCCAAATATTTTACATTGGTCTTACTACATGAATAGTATTTTGACAGTAGATATGATTCTTAAGGTACAAACATTTATTTCTCTAAAACACTGTAGACATTATAGTTTCCAGTGTTACAGATGAGGAAGCCAGTAGGGATCTGATTGTTCTCCCTTTGAAATAAAAGCAACTAATTTATTCTATCTGACAGAACATAAAGTTTTTCTCTTCAAATTCTGAAATCTTCCCAGAGTGAGCATTTTGTTTCTCAAATCCTACTTTGAATTTATTGCATATTTTCCATCAATTTCAATTGATTCATCACAGTAAAACATTTTTTAATCAATTTTTGATTATTGGTTTCCTTTCCTCATTTTCTTCTGTTTTTCTGAATCTCTTATTGTCCTTTACAGAGCGCTCTGATATGTCCTGCACTTCTCTAACACCTTACCTTGACACATTTTTACATTTTTGGTATTTTTCTTTATCAAACAGTTCTTTTGTTTATCCTTAAGCATAAATCAGTTTCGTAAGTATTTATTTCTGTTTCAGTATTTGTGGTTCAACTGATAAAGAATCTGCCTGCAATGTGGGAGACCTGGGTTCAATCCCTGGGTTGGGAAGATTCCCCTGGAAAAGGGAAAAGCTACCCATTCCAGTATTCTGAACTGGAGGATTCCATGGACTCTATAGTCCATGGAGTTGCAAAGAGTCAGACACGACTGAGTGATTTCTACTTTCATTTTCATTGAATATTTTAATTTGAAAGTATGACTTTTTTAAATTATCTTTGTTTCAGCTCTAAGATTTTTTAAATGTTTTAAAATTTCCCCTTTTTTCATTAATTCTCTTAAGTAGGACTTTCCTATTTTGTTGTTTCTCTGAGTATTATGTAAATAAGATCTTTTTGTTGGTGTATTTTGGACTTTCCAGGTGACTCTAATGGTAAAGAATCTACCTGCCAATGCAGGAGACACGAAAGACATGGATTGAGTCCTTGGGTCTGGAAGATCCCTTGAAAGAGAAAATGCCACCCTACTCCAATATTCATGCCTAGAAAAATTCCATGGACAGAGGAGCTTTGTGGGCAACAGTCCATGGGGCCACTAAGAGTCCAACAGAAATGAGCATGTTGGTGTACTTAATGTGACCTTCCAGATGTTCAAGCTGGATTTAGAAAAGGCAGAGGAACCAGAGATCAAATTGCCAACATCTGGTGGATCATTGCAAAAGCAAGAGAGTTCCAGAAAAACATTTACTTCTGCTTTGTTAACTATGCCAAAGCCTTTGACAGTGGGAACCACAAAAAACTGTGGAAAATTCTGGGAGTGATAGGAATACCAGAACACCTGACCTGCCTCCTGAAAAATCAATATGCAGGTCAAAAAGCAACAGTTAGAATTGGACATGGAACAACAGACTGGTGCCAAATTGGGAAAGGAGTACACCAAGGCTCTATATTGTCATCGTGCTTATTTAACTTATATGCAGAGTACATCATTTGAAACACCAAGTTTGATGAAGCACAAGCTGGAATCAAAATTGAGAGAAATAACAATAACCTCAGATATGCAGATGATACCACCCTTATGGCAGAAAGCAAAGAAGAACTGAAGAGCCTCTTGCTGAAAGTGAAAGAGGAGAGTGAAAGAGTTGGCTTAAAGCTCAACATTCAGAAAACTAAGATTATGGCATCTGGTTTCATCACTCCATGGCAAATTGTTGGGGAAACAATGGAAACAGTGAGAAACTTTATTTTGGGGTCCTCCAAAATTACTGGAGATGGTGAGTGCAGCCATGAAAGTAAAAGACACTTGCTCCTTGGAAGAAAAGCTATGACCAACCTAGACAGCATATTAAAAAGCAGATACATTACTTTACCATCAAAGATCTGTCTAGTCAAAGCTTTGGTTTTTCCAGTAGTCATGTATGAATGTGAGAGTTGGACCATGAAGGAAGTTGAGCACTGAAGAATTGATGCTTTTGAGCTGTGGTGTTCAAGAAGACTCTTGAGAGTTCCTTGGACTGCAAGGAGATCCAACCTGTCAATCCTAATGGAAATCAGTCCTGAATCTTCATTGGAAGGACTGGTGCTAAAGCTGAACCTGCAATATTTTGGCCATCTGATGTGAAGAACTGACTTGTTGGGAAAGACCCTGATACTGGAAAAGATTGAAGGCAAGAGAAGGGGACAACAGAGGATGACATGGTTGGATGGCATCATCTACATGGTGAACTTGGGCCTCAGTAGGCTCTGGTAGTTTGTGATGGACAGGGAAGCCTGGCATGCTGCAGCCCATGGGATCACAAAGAGCCAGACATGACTGAGTTACTGATCTGAACTGAAGTGAATGTGACCTTCTGTATCACTGATCATGCTGTGTGTGATGCCAGTTGTCTTGCTGTTCTCACTGTCCTCCCTGTTTCCTGAACCCAGGGATCACAAGGTCCGAGCTATGAGGCTGGAAGGATACTGGAGGAGCCGTTTGAACTGCAGGCACATTTATTCTCTCCTGGGTGGCACAGCAGCCATAGCAGTATTCTCTCCTGGCTGATGTACCATCCCTAGCAGCAGACATGCTGTATTCTCTCCTCTCGTGCTTGACCCAATGGACACAGCCATGACACACAGTAAAATCCCACCACTTTCTAGGTGGAGCTCACATATGCGTACTGCTCACAACCTGTGACACAGTGAGTGTCTCATGACATGCATAGGCATTGGCTATCAGTGATCTCAGCTGTTACAAAATCATTATTTACAAAATATGGGGAAAGAGTGAGAGGGCATGGGGTGAGAGAGCCTGACCACATCAACTTGGCTAATTTGCTCTTTCCCTACACCTTCCTTTATGAATAGAGTAAATATCCAAAAGTTTTATTTTGGATCAACTTACTCAAGATGATCAGGCTGCCTGTTTTCTTCAAATTCTCTAAATAAACATTGATTAGTTCCAAAAATAGTTTGCATTCTATATGTTGCTATAATTCCTATTTTCTACACTTCTTATAATATGTCTTTCCATCCCCCATCAGTTCAGTTCAGTCGCTCAGTTGTGTCCGACTCTTGGCGACCGCATGAATCACAGCATGCCAGGCCTCCCTGTCCATCACCAACTCCCGGAGTTCACTCAGATTCACGTCCATCGAGTCAGTGATGCCATCCAGCCATCTCATCCTCTGTTGTCCCCTTCTCCTCCTGTTCCCAACACCTCCCAGGATCAGAGTCTATTCCAATGAGTCAACTCTTCACATGAGGTGGCCAAAGTATTGGAGTTTCAGCCTCAGCATCAGTCCCTCCAATGAACACCCAGGACTGATCTCCTTTAGGATGGACTGATTGGATCTCCT
>SJYT01027118.1:0-30355 GCA_006410635.1 Cephalophus harveyi | reverse complement strand
CAATCCTAAAGGAGATCAGTCCTCAATATTTATTAGAAGGTCTGATGCTGAAGCTGAAACTGCAATACTTTGGCCACCTGATGTAAAGAACTGACTCATTTGAAAAGACTCTGATGTTGGGAAAGACGGAGGGCAGGAGGAGAAGGGGATGACAGAGGATGAGATGGTTGGATGGCATCACCAACTCGATGGACATCACCAACTCTGAGTAGACTCCGGGAGTTGGTAATGGACAGGGTAGTCTGGAGTGCTGCAGTCCATGGGGTTGCAAAGAGTCGGACACGACTGAGCGACTGAACAAACTGCAGTCCCCCTTTCACTGATAATTTTGGTGGATTTAGAAATTTGAGTTGATAGTGGTAATTTTTTTTTTCCTTGCAGCTGTTTCATGGTTCATTTTCTGACTTCTTGTCAACATTGTTTTGGATAAGAAGTCATTTTGTATTTGCATTATTATTCCATTGAATATAATGCATCTTCTTCTCTGGCTTCAGTTAAGACTTTTTCTAATTTTTTTTTTAAATTTTAAAAATAATTTTGTTTATTTCTGGCTGTGCTGGATTCATTGCTGCACAGGCTTTTTCTCTCGTTCTGGTAGTGGGGGCCACTCTCTAGTTGTGGTGTGAGAGCTTCTCAAGCCCGTGGCTTCTTTTGTCACAGAGCTTGGGCTCTAGGCATGCAGGCTTTAATAGTTGTGGCTCCTGGGATCCGGATCACAGGCTCAGTAGCTGTGGCACACAGGTTTCGTTGTTCCACAGCAGGTGGGATCTTCCTAGACCAGGGATGAAACCCATATCTCCTGCATTGGCAGGCAGATTCTTTATCCCTGAGCCACCAGGGAAGTCCAGTTTTTCTGCATTTTGAGACTGGTTTATCTTGGTGTATTTTTGTTTCTGTTTATCTTGCATGGGTTTTGCTGAGCTTCTTGGGTCTGTAAACTGACTTTTTAAAAAAATCTAAAATTTTTAAAACATTTGAGAATTTTTTAAAAGAAATGAAACAAAATGAAAACATGTCATCCATCTTTCCCTCAAACATTTTCTTTTCCTTCTCTATTCTCTTTTCATTCTGATACTCCCATTGCACATATGTTAGATCATTGGTACTGCCCCTGAGGTCACCAAGACTCTGTTCATTAATATTTTTTCTCTTGTTCTTTAAGTTGGATGATTTATTTTGATTTTTCTTCGGGTTCACTGACTTTTTCTTATTCAGTTTCTAGCTTGCTGTTAAGTCTATCTCATGAATATTTTATTTCAGGTGATGTAATTTTCAGTTATAGAATTTCCATCTGGTTATTTGTTATTTCCGTTTCTATGCTGAGGTTTCATACCTGTTTACTGTTTATTTTTTCTGTTAAGTCTTATGGTTACTTTCATGTCCTTGTCTGCCAATTTTAATACTAGGTCATCTTTGTGTCTATGAATGAAGCTTTAGAGGAACACAACAACGCTTGTTATTTGCATATTTCTGTGGCTGTTTCCATGTTTAATCACAGAACTGAGAGACTGAGCAAGAGATTATATGACTTCAGGTTGAAAATATTTACCATCTGAGCTTGTAACAATTTTTTGCCAACCTCTGCCCTGCATCTGCTGCACTTGAGGACATGATAATTTCTGCTACCACGTGACCTTCCTGCTGCCTCAGGAGGTGCTCCCGGAGCCTGGCAAGGCCTCCCCGCACTGGCTGGGCTGGAGCTCCAAAGCCTTCCAGCGCTCAGCTGTTTCTGGTGTCTCCTTTCAACGCTCAGTTCTGCAGCAGTGTCTGTCCATGGGCCTTGTGGAGGTTTGCTCTGATATACCCCCTCCCTCAACCAAGGATCTGTTAGGAACTCTCATGAAGACTTCTAGGAACTCATGTTTGCAGTTCCCTGATCTCTGTACCATGCCCTACACATTCCAGACGTCTAGCAGCCCTGAGCTGCAGTCTCTGCCTCTCCTGCCCAGAAGACTCTTACGCTCTCCTTGGGCTTCACTTCTTGGCCACGATGGTTTGAAAGGTTTTTCAAGGCAAAGAACCAGGGTGAATGTGCTGCTCACTTTGTGGGCTTCCCTTCTCCCAAGGTTCTCAGCCCTGTGCTGCCTGGTGTCCAATGTCTGAAAATAATTGCCATATTTATTTGTCATTTGTAGTTATTTATGGCAGGAAGACAAGTCTAAAACTGTTTGCTATAAATGTGACAAGAGGCAGAAATTTCTCTGTATTCCTTTTCTATTCTTAAATCTTATATACAATTATGACTTAGTTAATAAACCCTGAATTATAGTAAGGAAAAACATATTTGAACATGAGATGGTGTAAATACTTCTCTTTAGCTTATTGGGCTAGCCTTCTGTCCTTGTACTTTGTTACTGGTGATATCTTCCATTCACATACTTCGATTTTAATTTTTTTGGAAAAAAAGATTTAATGAGTTTTACGACCATGATCTTCTACAGTTACAGAAAATGTTTACATCCATTGCACCATTATGCATTTATTTTATCCTCTGAGTTAGAAAAAAACACAAAGCTAGCAGCACTATTTTCCTATTCTAAGGAACATTTTTGTATAGGAAAAAAGAGAGGTTTCTTCTAGTGGTGCCTAAATTTAAATTTCCCGAAGTTGGAGGCAGGCTGTGCTTATAGAAGGCAGTGTATTATGCTGAATTGTCAAAGTCCCAACTTGTATTGCTAAACTTCTGTGGCACAAAAAAGTTCTAAGTTAGCAGATTAATTTCAGATGCTTTCTCAAAATTTTAGTTATTTTGCGTTTTATCTCAATTTTAGAACTAATGCTATTGCACCAAGATATCTTGGTTTTAAACTACTACTTGATTTTAAATTATTAAGCACCTCTTGGACATCAAATTGATAAGTATCAGTTTGAATTTTTGCAATTAGTGCCTATAAGCACAGTGATAAATGACTGTCCAGAAGAGGGAACTGAACATTCTAAGATGTGTATAAATCATGTCATAAGGAGAACTATAGAAAGAATTAAGGCTGGTGATAGAGGTGTTAACCGTGAATTTCTCAGTACTATTAAGGGCTGTTTTAAGTGTAGAAAAGACTATTCAGAGGTTGGTTAAGTTTTAAGAGTCAATAATAAATTTAAAATCATATTTCCCTTTAAACTTTAAAGATTAGTCTACAAATCTTATTTTGTTTATGATCCAAGCAAAGTTTGAAGTCACTTGTAAGGGTCTTTGAAGGCAGGAGGAGAAGGGGAGGACAGTGGATGAGATGGTTGGATGGCATCACCAACTTGATGGACATGAGTGTGAGCAAGGTCTGGGAGTTGGTGATGGACAGGGAAGCCTGGTGTGCTGCAGTCCAGGGGATCTGGTCAGTCACTCAGTTATGCGACCCCGTGGACTGCAGCACACCAGGCTTCCCTGGCCACCACCAACTCCCGGAGCTTGCTCAAACTCATGTCCATCAAGTCGGTGATGTCATCCAAACATCTTATCCTCTGTCTTCCCTTTCTCCTCCTGCCTTCAATCTTGCCCAGCATCAGGGTCTTTTCCAATGACTCAGTTCTTCGCATCAGGTGACCAAAGTACTGGAGTTTCAACTTCAGCATCAGTCCTTCCAGTGAATATTCAGTGCTGATTTCCTTTAGGATGGACTGGTTGGATCTCCTTGCAGTCCAAGGGACTCTCAAGAGTCTTCTCCAACACCACAGTTCAAAAGCATCAATTCGGTGCTCACCTTTCTTTATAGTCCAGCTCTCATGTTCGTACATGACTAGTGGAAAACCCATAGTTTGACCAGATGGACCTTTGTTGGCAAAGTAACGTCTCTGCTTTTTAATATGCTGGTTAGGTTTTCTTCCAAGGAGCAAACGTCTTTTAATTTCATGGCTGCAGTCACCATTTGCTATGATTTTGGAGCCCCCCAAAATAAAGTCTCTCACTGTTTCCATTGTTTCCCCATCTATTTGCCATGAAGTGATGGGACTGGATGCCATGATCTTAGTTTTCTGAATGTTGAGTTTTAAGCAAACTTTTTCACTCTCCTCTTTCACTTTCATCAAGAGGCTCTTTAGTTCTTCTTCACTTTCTGGTATAAGGGTAGTGTCATCTGCATATCTGAGGTTATTGATATTTCTCCCAGCACTCTTGATTCCAGCTTGCCCTTCATCCAGCCTGGCATTTTGCATGATATACTCTGCATATAAGTTAAATAAGCAGGGTGACAATTTATAGCTTTGACATACTCCTTTTCTTATTTGAACCAGTCTGTTGTTCCATGTCCAGTTCTAACTGTTGCTTCTTGACCTGCATACTGATTTTTCAGGAGACAGGTCAGCTGGTCTGGTAGTCCCATCTCTTTAAGTATTTTCCACAGTTTGTTGTGATCCATACAGTTAAAGGCTTTGGCATAGTCAATAAAGCAGAAATAGATGTTTTTTCTGGAACTCTCTTGCCTTTTTTGACGATCCAATGGATGTTGGCAATTTGACCTTTGCTTCTTCTGTCTTTTCTAAATCCAGCTTGAACATCCAGAAATTCACGGTTCATGTACTGTTGAAGCCTGGCTTGGAGAATTTTGAGCATTACTTTGCTAGCGTGTGAGATAAGTGCAATTGGGCAGTAATTTGAGCATTCTTTAGCATTGCCCTTCTTTGGGATTGAATGAAAACTGATGTTTTCCAATCCTGTGGTCACTGCTGAGTTTTCCAAATTTGCTGGCATATTGAGTGGAGCACTTTCACAGAATCATATTTTAGGATTTGAAATAACTCAACTGGAATTCCATCACCTCCACTAGCTTTGTTCGTAATGATGCTTCCTAAGGCCCACTTGACTTCGCATTCCAAGATGTCTGGCACTAGGTGAGTGATGACACCATCGTGATTATCTTAGTCATGAAGATCTTTTTTGCGTAGTTCTTCTGTATATTCTTGCTACCTGTTCTTAATATCTTCTGCTTCTGTTAGGTCCATACCATTTCTGTCCTTTATTGAGCCCATCTTTGCATGAAATGTTCCCTTGGTATCTCTAATTTTCTTGAAGAGATCTCTAATCTTTCCCATTCTATTGTTTTCTCTATTTCTTTGCCTTGATCCCTGAGGAAGGCTTTCTTTCTTTTCTTTCTTTTTTTTTTTTTTTTTCCTACTTTTGCATTCCAGTCCCCTATAATGAAAAGGGCATCTTTTTGGGGTGTTTTTCTAGAAGGTCTTGGAGGTCTTCCCAAGTACTGCATTTCAGACTCTTTTATTGGCTGTGATGGCTACTCTATTTCTTCTAAGGGATTCTTGCCCACAGTAGTAGATATAATGGTTATCTGAGTTATAATTCCCCCATTCCGGTTCATTTTAGTTCACTGATTCCTAAGATGTCGATGTTCACTCTTGCCATCTCTTCGACCACTTCCAATTTCCTTTAATTCATGGACCTAACATTCCAGATTCCTATGCAATATTGTTCTTTATAGCATCAGACTTTACTTCCATCACCAGTCACATTCACAACCGGGTGTTGTTTTTGCTTTGGCGCCGTCTCTTCATTCTTTCTGGTTGTTTTTCCTTTCTTCTCCAGTAGCATATTGGGCACCTACCAACCTGGAAGTTCATCTTTCAGTTCACATCTTTTTTCTTTTTCACACTGTTCATGGGGTTCTCAAGGCAAGAATACTGAAGTGGTTTGCCATTTCCTTCTCCAGTGGACCATATTTTGTCAGAACTCTCCACCATGACCCGTCTGTCTTGGGTGGCCCTACACGGCATGGCTCATAGTTTCCTTGAGTTAGACAAGGCTCTGTTTTGGTTATTTAATGGATTTGTCAATTAAACACCTTTAGAAATTTTGCATTACATTTATATATTTAATATATTTCACTTCTTTATCTCTAAAAATTGTTTGACTAATAAACTTTCCCGGGGGCTTAAATAATTCTTATAAATTCAATATGTCAAACTTATATGCAACAAAGTTAAAATTCTCTTAAATATTAGTGCTATTCCCCAAATTTAAAAGATTTCAACACTAAGCAACAAGTCTATATCAAGTACTCAGTTAACACATTTAAAGTATAAATTAGAAATTTGACACTCTAATTGATTTAATTCTCCTAAGTATTCCTAATACAGAAGATACTAAATTTGCACATATCCCCTAATCTCATAGAACAACAATATGGCTTTGATTATCTTAGATATTTCTGTACTTGATTCTGAAACTTCCTGGAGTGGAAAGGTACTTCTCCCCAGTGGAAACCATTTTACTGTCCCAGACAGTTTTGGTATTACTGTCTTGGCTTGCCTGAGGTTAGACAATGACTGGAAATCTCAGGAGGTTTACTGTATTCTTTTTGGTGACTGTCATGGGACACACTATACCTAGTTCTTGCAGCTTTGACTTTGACTCTGTGATTTCCAGAGCCAAGCAGTCCTTTAACCCTCAAACATCTAATCGCTGCAGGGAAGTCTACCACTCCTCGTTCTTTGAATTTTAAGATTTGTAAATAAGTATAGCTCTGTAACACTTCAAATTTTATGGAATCTCAGAGCTCTTGTGCATTTCAAAATCATATCAAATTGAATTTTAGATCTCTCTCCTGGCTCCTAATTTTCCCCAGCTTCCAGGGTCACAGTCCTGAGAAACCTGTCAGGGATTCCTGTGTTATGCTGCCAGAGGACTTGCATAAACCCTTGTAACCAGAGATAAAACACTCATGATTTTTCTCAGAACAATTTTACTTGTTTACCGGAATCAGGTATCCATAGGTGCTTCATTTTGCCTGTATAACATGACTTTCAAGTTATGTTTTCAAGATTTTCAACTGGCCATCCAGTTATGCGCTATTTTGGTTTTCAGCCCTGGATTATGATAACACTGTTCCTCCCCTCCTTTCTGTACCACCATCCAGCCTCCTGCTTCTTCTTTTCTCTATAACACATGATAAGTGAGTACCTGCTTTCAGCTGGGTGTGGTTCTAGAATAAATAGATAGATGAGATAGAGGTTAAATCAAAAAACACTAAAAATGATTTAAAACTTTTTAAAAAATTGAGATAAAACTTTCATATAGTAAGATGTGCAAATTTTAAGTAGTAATATAAGCTCAATGAATTACCAACAGCTTAGAAGTTTTCATACACTGGCCTTCAAACTGACAATTCAAGCAAAAGTTCATTCATTTTATTGGAATATTGTGCTCATTGGTATTGAATTTTTAATAAAATTTCAGTTATCCCCTTATGAGCACAATATCCCAAATAAAATGAATGGACTTTGGCTTGAATTGTCAGTTTGAAGCCCATCACTCAGAAATTTATGCATTGCTGGTTTGGAGCAGGGTCGGTATATTTCTCTTTCTAGTTCTGTGTGGCCTGAGAGCTAAGAATGGCTTTTATATTTTTAAAGAATGTAAGACAAAATAGAAGAAGGAGGAGGAGCAAGAGAAGAAGCAGAGACTATATGTGGACTGCAAAATTTAAAATAGTTACTATCTGACCCTGTACAGAAATGTGTGCTGGTCCTGGAGCCATAGAAGAAAGCAAGCTGTCAGCCAAGGATAATGGTGGCTTTCCTCTGCTCTCTAGCCCAGGAAACCAGATGTGTCAACAGCCTTATTTTGACTAGCATTAACATGTTGCTCAATCAGAAAAGGGTTTAAATTTTTACTAGCTTATGTCAGCCCCACCTAGTGAAGTTAAATACAAGGAAGAGTTTGCCCAAGCCCTGTGCTGGAACCACTAAATCAAGACACACAGAGGTCATTGACCTTAATCCTGAAATGAACTCAACAGTTCAGAAATACAGGAAGAGTTATGGCTATGTCAAACTATTTTCAAGGCTGTGAGTGTATTTTGAAGACTTTGTCACAGATACTGTCATCATTGGCTGGCTAAGGGTTCCCCTGGGACTTTTGTAGCAGGTGTGTGTGTGGTGGGGGGGAGATGTGTATAAGAGACAGGGTTCGATCCCCGGTCAGGGAACTAAGATCCCGCATGCCACACATGGTGTTAAATAGATAAGTAAAATTTAAAAAAAAGGGGGGGTTTTCCAGAGAAAAATAACTAAAGGAGATCATATGCATATATGTATGTATATATATATATTTGTACATGTATATATGTATGTATGTATATACAAACATGTATCTAACGTTACAAGGAATTGCTCACACAGTTATGGACGCTGAGAAGTTCCAGGGTTCTCCAGATGATCCACATGCCTTGTCAGGTCTGTCCAGTTAGCAGTTTGTTTCCATTGTCAATCTCCTTCTCTCCAGAGGGGAGTTCTTGTTCATATAGGGCAGCTGGACCAGCTTTGGGTCTGATAACTGAAAAGGGTCAGTGGGGAAATTCCAGTGGTGATGTTGGAATTGTTGTTGAGGTTTGGGTTGGTCTGTATTGTTGCACTGACTATGGTTACTGGCATACAGAGGGGGGGTTAGAAATAATTGGGAGAGTAGTTAAGCTCTAATAAAAATGGGTGGGTCTTGGGGGAAAGTTTGCCATGGAAAGGAAAATAGCATGCAAGCTAGGAAATATGTGCAAAAGCCAAGTTACACAGGCTGAACTAAGATGCCTGGGGTTAGAGACATTGCCATTTGCTGGGTTCCAGGCTCGGTAGGGCGTGCTGCACACCAGGCTTATGGCAGGAGAGTGAACTACCCACCTGCTCATCTGCATGGTCTCTAGAAGCCTTGACTTGGCTGTGGGGCCTGGGCTTGTTGGCTAGAGGCTGGATACCAGTAGCTGGGTTGGGTTGATAAACCCCAGGATAGACAGGACTGTTACCAATATTATTGAGTAGAATATTTGACACTCCAGTACTCTGCCTGGAAAACCCCATGGACGGAGGAGCCTGGTGGGCTGCAGTCCATGGGGTTGCTAAGAGTCGGACATGACTGAGCGACTTCATTTTCACTTTTCACTCTCATGCATTGGAGAAGGAAATGGCAACCCACTCCAGTATTCTTGCCTGGAGAATCCCAGGGACGAGGGAGCCTGGTGGGCTGCCGTCTATGGGGTCGCACAGAGTCGGACACGACTGAAGCGACTTAGCAGCAGCAGCAGCAGCAGCAGCAGCAGCAGAATATTTGATGACGCTTGTCATTTTATTGAGCAATTACTATGTGACAGACAGCTTATGAACAATATCCCTACTCCTTACTGCAGGCAAGTTGAACGTTGCCTTATTTTACAGAGCAGACAACTACAGGTCAATGAAGCAAAGCGATTAACTCTATTCAAGCAGCTAAGTGGCAGAACTGGGCAATGGATCCAGATCTCTGAGTCCAAAGAATAAAAACCACTTAATTTTATACCCAGTGTTCCTTCCATAAGGGACACTTACCACATGTGACAACCAAAAGACAAAAACCAAAAGTCTGTCATCATACATCCTAGAATATACATACCTACCCATGCAAAGATTGAGATCTATCTAAGAACTTTGGATTCAAAATAACGCTGATCTCAGAATCCTTTCAAATGTTAGTACAATGAATTTAGACAATTTAAACTGAGCATCTTTTGTGTGTGTCAATCGCTATGCTAGCTGCTGAGTTTGTGACAGCAAATGAAATATATATCATCATGGCCCTCACTGAGCTTCCAGCAGAAGGTGTTAGAGAGGCATTAAACAAGTAAGTAAGATAATAGGTATGTAATTGCAAATTATGCAAATGTCTACCAAGAACAGGACTGGGGTGGTATGAAAGGGAGATTAATAAGGGATGGTACTTTAGATTAAGGAACCAGGGAGGACCTTTTAGAGGCAGTGACATTTAAGTTGAAACCTGAAGGATGAGCTGGAACCAGGTGGAGCAGTCGTCCTCATCTGGGGACATTTGCCAGTGCCAAGAGACATTTTGGTTGTCACAGCTGGGCAGGGCGTAGGAGGCGGGTTGGTGGTGTTGCTGGCATCTAGTGGGTAGAGGCCAGAGATGCTGCTAAACTTCCTACAGTGCAAAAGACAAATTCATGGCAAAGAATTTTCAGGTCCCCAATTTTCAGGCAATGGTACTGAGGCTGAGAACCAGCATGTGGGAAAATCACCATTTGGGAAGGCTCCTGGTCCCAGGTGGGCTAGTGCTTGACGCAGCCCAGAAGTGGTGAGAACAGCGGCATGATTGAAGTCAGTCAGTGAGGGGGTGCCAAGAAGGATGAGCCATTCATCAAGAACCGCAGAATGGGTCATTATACGGCTTTAGATCTTATTGCAAATCCTCAGTGAGTCTGAGCCTTCGTCCATTTCAAAAGTAGTGATGCACTCAAGTTTCTGTTGTCCAGGAATTTCCAGATGGATTAACTTCAAATAAGAAGGAAGTGTCAGGGTGTGGGGAGGAAAGAGGTGAGGGGGATTAAGAGGTACCAAATTGCAATAACAAAATAAGAGAGTCACGGGCATGAAGTGCACAATATGGGGAATATATTCAATAATTATGTAAATCTCTGTATGATGACAGATGGTAACTAGACTTACCATCATGATCATTTTGAAATCTATGGAAATATCCAATCACTGTTGTGCAGCAGAAACTAACGTGGTATTGTAAGTCAATTACACTTCAAAAGCAAGCAAACAAACTCATAGAAAAAGACATCAGATTTGTGGTTACCAGAGGTGAGGGGAAGAGGAGGGGAATTGGAGGAAGACAATCAAAAAGCACAAACTCCCAGCTGTAAGATAAGTAAGTCCTAGGGGTGTAATATACAACATGCTAAGTGTAATTAGTACTCTTGCATCTTGCATATGAAAATTGAGAGTAAATTTTTTGTATTTCTTTACTTTTGTATTTGTGTGAGATGATAGATGTTCACCACCCTTACTGCGATCATCATTTCATGAAGTATGTGAGTCAGATCATTATTCTGTACACCATAGCTTTTGCAGTGCTGTATGTCAATTCTATCTAATAAAACTGGAAGAAAAGAGATAGAAGGAAGCCTGGGCTGAAGCACTGCATTAACTCTTTTCTTTTCTGCTTTTGGTAGTACATCTGTAGTAGAAAAGCATCTAGTACATTTTGAAGCACAAATTACCAGGTCAAATGCTGCCTATTGACTTTCTTGTACCTTTAAATAGACTTTTCCATCAAACTCTACACACCACCTTGATCTCTTTTACATGTGCCCACAAGCTTCTTGCTGGGGCTGACAGTGTAACCCTATAGACAAAGTCGGACTGAGTCACTTTTAATGGTTTAATATATCACCCATTTCCAGAAAAATACAGTTATGAAAATTCCCATAAATTTTTCTACGTAAGTAGGAGCAAAAAGGGAAAAAAAAAAAAATTCTTGCTACAGATGTCAGTGGGTAACATTGCACAAGCTTCAGAACATAAATTTTTTAAATCTATGAAGTAGGCATTTAATTAATGGACTGGTTTCTTAACTATTTTGGTATTGTTGCAATTCAGAGAAAAGATTGGATATCCTAACTGCTTCATGGAGGGGACTAAAGAAAGTAAAACATAAAGAAAAAGAGGACATACCTTCTTTAATTCTGCCAATGATAAGATTTTTAAACCAGCCCTCGAAGAAGCAAGTTATTAAAATAAAGATATATTTATAGATATATGAATATGAAACCACATATTTCACATATGTAAGTATGTATATATGAAGCTCTGCAAGTAAATAGATAAAGTAAGGACACTGCAGAAATACTAATGTATTCACTCCTGAATTCTCTTCAGCCCGAGCATTGCATACAAGCTGGTAATTCTCAGCCCTGGCTACATTTCCTGAAACTTTCCCCAACTAACTTTTCTTACTTTGCTGGGAACTCCTGGCACCAGGGGCTGCTTCTTTCTTTTTCAATACTTTTTAAGCTCATTTGCCTGGTGCCTCAGTAAGCATCCAAAGTGTCGTGACAGGTGGATGGATGAATGGATAGGGGAACTGGGTATTTAATTTTGAACCGTCCTATCCTTAAGTGTTTATTGGATCTGGAGGACAAAACGAGGTGGCCTCTTCTGTGAGCTCTGCAGCCTGTCCACATGGTAATCCGCTGACACAGTCGCCAATGACTTGTTGGTGTAACGTGGAGTCCGTTCAGCCAATGTCCTCACGACATCCAATCATTATCTTTCAGACTGAAAATACCATAACATGGGTGGATCTTGAAAATATGACACTGAGTGAAATGTCAGAAAGAAAGACAAATACTGTAGACAGAAAGAAAAACATATAGTCCCACTTATATGTGGAATCTAAAAACAAAAGCAAAAAACAACCAAGCTCATAGGTACCGAGGACAGATTGGTGGTTCTAGTGGGAAGAGGGTTTGAAATGGGTAAAGGGGGTCAAAAGGTACAGACTTCCAGTTATAAGACAAATGAGTTCTGAGGATGTAGTGAACAGCATCGTGACTATTGTTAATAACAACTGTATTGTATATTTGAAAGTTTCTAAATGAGTTGTTGTTGTTCAGTCACTAACTCATGTCTGACTCTTTGCAACCCCATGAGCTGCAGCATGCCAGGCTTCCCTGCCCTTCACTATCTCCTGGAGTTTGCTCAAACTCATGTCAGTTGAGTCAGTGATGCCAGCCAACCATCTCATTCTCTGTCACCCACTTCTCCTCTTGCCTTCAGTCTTTCCCTGCTTCTTGCATCAGCTAAATAAGTAGATCTTAGAAAGTTTCATTACAAGAAAAAAATTTTTGTAATTGTGTATGGTGCTGGGTATTAACTAGATTGATTATAGTGATCATTTTGCTACCCACTTCAGTATTCTTGTCTGGAGAATTTCATGGACAGAGGAGGCTGGCAGACTACAGTCCATGGGGTCGCAAAGAGTAGGACATGACTGAATGACCAACACTTTAGCACACTTTTGCCAAATATACCAATATTTAATCATATTATACACCTGAAACTAACAGAATGCCATGCTTGCATGCTCAGTTGTATCTGACTCTTTGCAACCTCATGGACTGAATCCTGCCAGGCTCCTCTGTCCATGGGACTTTCTAGGCAAGAATACTGGAATGGACTGCCATTTCCTCCTCCAGCAGATCCTCCTGACCCAGGGATCAAACCTGTGTTTCCTGCATCTCCTGCATTGGCAGGCATATTCTTTACCATTGAGTCACCTGCTACATGTCAGTTATATCACAATTTAGGACTTCCCTGGTGATCCAGTGGTTAAGGCTCTGCCCTTCCAATCCAAGGGACGCAGATTCCATCCCTGGTTGGGGAACTAAGATCCACATGTTGCATGGCTTATGTATATATTAGATATATATACACCACAATTTTAAACAGTGAAAAAAAGTATAGTGAATGATAAAAATAGACTGAGAGGGAGTGTTAGGATTATTCTGTAATGTGTATTTTCTGTGTTCTTCATACTCTTAATTACTTATGATTTTAGGTTTCAGGAAATGGAGCTAGTTATTTTTTAGTTATTCAAGTCCTCAACTCAACCCTACAACACTCACCAGGGTGCATGAGAATTTTAAATGCCACTCTATGAATTTAAGCACAAATTTTAGTTCTTAGCTTACATATTAGAATTATTTAAATGCTTTGGTATATGCATATTCATATTTTTATTCCTGATTTTGTTGTAGAGCAAGATTCTGTTACTTCCCAACCTGTAACTCTGCCTTTCCCAGCACTTGACTCAGGAGCTGGTTTCCATCCCATCTTTTCCTTTCGTTCAGATCCTTATCTCTTAACCTTGACTGTTGGAACTAGAGCAAATGTTTTCAGATGCCATAAATATATCAAAGTAAACACAATGTTGACAATTTAAGGGCAGTGTGGAGATCTAATGCTGATCACAGAGCGGATCGCACCTTCTCTGACAAATAGAACCAAGAGAAAAATATGGTTCATGGCGTTTACTGTGTCCAAAAAAGAGAGAGAAGGCAGACAGTCCAGTTATTAAATAAACTCTTACCATCTGCTTCACAGGCAAGCAAAAGCGCTAACATCTGAAAGCAAACTGAGAAGAAAATGCCTACTTTTGCAAGGCAGAGGCATCTGGTTGCTAGACCAAAAAAGAGACAGAAAAAACTGGGACTAGGAGAGTGGGGAATGTGTGAGAAGTGGAGGCTGGGAAACAGAAAATGAAGACTCTTCTTTCTCCTTGGAAACACGGGGCCCGAAGTTGCTCTGCACTAAGGCGTGGAGTGGCACGTGATTGTTCCTGTGGGCTTATGAATGTTGGCATTCATTCATTCACTTATTTTCCAGCAGATGTTCATTGAGCATTCACCACTAGTCAGGTCCTGTCTAGGTGTTTGGGATACATCAGTGGATGAAACAAAGATGCTCATCCTTGTGGAGCTTACATTGTAGGAGGGAGAAACACAGAATACCTACAGTAAATAAGTACCTGTAAAGGGAGTCAGAAGTGATAAATGTTACGGAAAAAAAGAAAAATTAGAGTGGGATCAAGAGTGTGAGGTAGATGCATGGTCAGGACTTGATCGACCTGGATTAGGTGGCCAGGGTAAGTACGTCTCCTTGAGAAGGAGTTCTGACAAGTACTTGAAGCAAGTAAGGGAACCAACCAAGAGGCAGTCTGAGGGAAAAGCATTCCAGGTAGGGGGAACAGCTCGCACAAAGGCCTTGTGCGGGGAGGGCAGCTGCAGTGGAGGGGTCAGGCTGGTGGGGGTGGAGAGAGGGAGTGTGACAGGAGAGGAGGAAGCTCTGAGACCAGGGTAGAGCGCTGCATGTTCCCTCTTTGTCCCCTTCCCTTACCCCACCTTCTCCCCTCCTCCAGCTTCTAAAACCCTTCTGTGATTCTCCCTGGAATTAATGATCAATTGTCACAAGGCATAATATCAGACTAGACATAGCTCAGCTGGTAAAGAATGCGCCTGCAATGCAGGAGACCCCAGTTCAATTCCTAGGTTGGGAAGATTTGGAGAAAGGATAGGCTCCCTACTGGAGTATTCTTGGGCTTCCCTCATGGCTCAATCGGTAAAGAATCCGCCTGCAATGTAGGAGACCTGGGTTAATCCCTGGATTGGGAAGATCCCCTGGAGAAGAGAAAGGCTACCCACTCCAGTGTACCCCTCCTGGACTAAGTCCATGGGGTTGGACACGACTGAGCGACTTTCACTTTTCCCTTTCAGACTCTCGTCTTCTTGTTCCAATGTGGACCCTACTTCTTTAGCAGCCCTGCAAGGGGGATCTTCTACAGCTCTCATACCTCTGGGCCGGAGAGCTTTTAAGGTATTCTGCGGGGCAAATCCTTTTCCATCCTTTCATACTCAACTTATACAATGACTGCTGCTGCTAAGTCGCTTCAGTGGTGTCCGACTCTGTGCAACCCCATAGATGGCAGCCCATCAGGCTCCACCGTTCCTGGGATTCTCCAGGCAAGAACACTGGAGCGGGTTGCCATTTCCTTCTCCAATGCATGAAAGTGAAAAGTGAAAGTGAAGTCACTCAGTTGTGTCCAACTCTTAGGGACCCCATGGACTGCAACCCACCAGGCTCCTCCATCCATGGGATTTTCCAGGCAAGAGTACTGGAGTGGGGTGCCATTGCCTTCTCCGTATACAATGACTAGGTGTGGTCAATTTAAAAAGTGATGTTTGGGAACAAAATCTGAGCTCAAGTTTTTCCTGGGACAGTTAACAGTGGACTTTGGCAGATCATTTAGTGTCATATCCTCAGTTTTATTCCTTGTGAGATGGGGATAATAAAACCCTGTCTGTCAGGTTTGCAAGGAAGGTGGAATGTAGCAGTGTCTCTGCGAGCGCTTCCTGAACTACTCAGGGGTGAGTCTGGTGACCTGTGGCTTGCAGGAGGTTCGCAGTCATTGCACCCCTCCTGGTGCTTCTGTCTCCATGCTCAAGCCTGCTCACCACCCGAGGGCTTTATTCTGGTCCTGGGAGAGTGACCAGCAGCATGTGGGGCTAGCCAGGGTGCCCAGCAGAGCCCTAAACCAGCGGTGATAAACACCCTGGCTGCCCCGCCCTTGGCTGGGATGACTACTCCAGCTGCACCCTGTAATTGCTGACTGGATAATAGACCCGTTAGCAGCTTCCCTCCATTTCCTATTTTATTTCCTTACTCCCTTTCTGGTATTTCTTGAGATTACCTTCTAATTAGTGGCAGAACTAGAACCTGGTCTCAGCCTGTCTGATTTCAAATCGCTAAATTATAATGCCTCTGATATTGCTTCAAATATTGTTTCTGGGTAAGGGTTATGTCACATATGTAAGTGGATTTACCTACCTCATGAACTTAGTCAAATTCTTTTAGATATTTGTATTAAGTTGAAGACAGTTCCAGAATCCCAGCTGCCAGATTTACAAGAAGTCTAATAGTCCCCCTTTTTTGGTTCTTTTTTATGAGTTGTTGAAATAAAACTCCAAAACACCATGGTTACTTCTAAAGTCTGAAAAGGGCCTTTGTCTAACCTTCACAAGTGGATGTATCAGCTGCTGCCACTGTCTCCTGCACACACTGTTGCAGAAAAAAAGAATCCTCCCCCATCTGCAGGTGATGGTGGTCCACTCTGAAATGGTGCCTCCTGGGTAACTCCTAGCAGTCAGTGTCTTGAGGGTGGTTGGGCCATCCCTTCCCCTCCCCTCCCAACGCCTCTCATCTCATCTCATCTCATCCCATCCCATTCCTCCCTCAGTTCTGGGCCTTGAGGGAATTGCACCCATGGTTCCTCTCACAATCCCATGCATAAAGCCCGCTTCTTGGATCATCATCACCCAATCCTGTTGGCTGGCCGGGGGGGGGTGTCCTAGCATCTGCAGGACCCAGGTTGTTTATTTTCGTTTTTCTTCTGTATGTTTCCATTTTGTTAAACATATAAACACATAAAGTCAATCTCTGATGACTTAAGATCAAAGCAGTGTTTACCTTGGGAACAAGCATTCATAGCAAGAAGGGAGTTCAAAGAGGGCTTCAGAGTGCTGGTCCGTCTTGATCTAGGTGGTGCCTACCTGGGTGCAATCATTTTGTAGAAGTTCATCTAGCTACATAATTGTAATGTGTGTCCTTTTCTATATGTATGGCATCTTTCAATAAAAATGATTTTACAAGTGAAAACAAAAATATTAAAGAACTGTGAATTATGTTTCCAATTACATTTGGTATATCCTAACCGATGCATTTTTAGATCTCTCTTTCTATGTTCTAGGACCCAGCTGTTAGGTTTCCACAATTATGGGGACATAGCACCCAAGTTAATTTCAGCAATCATGAGTTTCTTTTTTCAGTATCATTAACAATGGCTGCTTTTCTTCCCTTCAAATATTATTGAGGTGTAATTGATACATAGCACTGTGTACATTTGAGGTGTACAAGATATAACATAAATACGTCATGAAAGCATGACCACAATAATTTTAGTGAGCATCTGTTATCTCAGACAGATATAAAAGAAAAAGAAGAAAAAGTTTTTTTCCTTGTGATGAGAACTCAGGATTTACTCTTTTAACTTTCATACACAATATACAGCCGTGTTATTTTATCACATTGTACATTACAACCCTAGTACTTACTTACAACTAAAAGTTTGTAACTTTTGAATACCTTCATCCAATTTAACTTCCCCTCTGCAAGTACTCCCCACCCCTGCCTCTGATACTGCAAATCTGATCCCTTTTTCTACCAGTTTGTTTGTTTTTAAGCTATAATTGACACACAGCATAGTATGCAACATAGTGATTCAATAATTCCATGTGTGTGTGTGTGGCTGTGTTTTTGTGTTAGTTGCTCAGTCGTGTCCGACTCTTTACAATCCCATGGACTGTAGCCTGCCAGGCTCCATTGTCCATGGAATTCTACAGGCAAGAATACTGGAGTGGGTTTCCATTCCATTCTCCAGGGGATCTTCCCGACCCAGGGATTAAACCACAGTCTCCCACACTGTGGGCAGATTCTTTACCAATGGAACCACCTGGGAATCCCAGCAATATTTCCTCATCATCACAAAATGATCAGCCCAAAATGATTTTTGGGCTCCAAAATCACCGCAGATGGTGACTGAAGCCATGACATTAGAAGATGCTTGCTCCTTGGAAGAAAAGCTATGATCAACCTAGACAGCATGTTAAAAAGCAAAGGCCCCTATAGTCAAAGCTATGGTTTTTCCAGTAGTCATGTATGGATGTGAGAGTTGGACCATATAGAAAGCTGAGTGCCAAAGAATTGATGCATTTGAACTGTGTTAGAGAAGGCTCTTGAGAGTCCCTTGGATTGCAAGGAGATCCAACAAGTCAACCCTAAAGGGAATCAGTCCTGAGTATTCATTTGAAGGACTGATGCTGAAGCTGAAGCTCCAATACTTTGGCCACTTGATGTGAAGAACTGACTCACTGGAAAAGACCCTGATACTGGGTGAGATTGAAGAAAGGAGGAGAAGGGGACAAAAGAGGATGAGATGGTTGGATGGCATCACCAACTCAATGGACATTAGTTTGAGCAAGTCCCAGTAGTTAGTGATGGACAGGGAAGCCTGGTGTGCTGCAGTCCATGGGGTTGTGAAGAGTCAGACACGACTGAGCGACTGAACTGAACTGAACTGAGCAAAATGATCATCACTGAATCCGTTTGATGTAGCCTTTCTCTGTTAACTCTGGGGCAGGCTCAGCTCACCTGTTCAGACCTCTGCTAACCTGGAATTAATTTAATTTCAGGGTCATTGTAGTTCACCTTGGCAGCTTTCTGTCTTCACATATCAGAGAACTGGGGATGGTTAAAACTTCATTTTCTTGCCTCCCAGAAGACCCTGAACTCACTCAAATCAACCCACTGTCTCCTCCCTGTCTCCCTAGTTTTATATTACAAGGCTTTCAGCCTTGACTGGGACACAAAATTTGGGTTCCATCCTAATCCCAGGACAATGCCTGCTTTCTTCTGTGTTTGCCAAGAAAGTTCACTCATGTGACTGTCCCAGGGCAGAAGCAGGCTCACCTCTCTGGTACAAATCACTTGACAGCTATTCATTAGGGCACACTTTCAATCCTGGACAAAGCTTTGAGGCAGCCTCTGTTTAGGAGGTACTGTTTCGGAAGTTCTGATTTCAAAAGAAGAGCGGATTAAGATAGAGAAAGACTTTCCTCCTCTTTGAGCTGGGAATAGAACATGAAGTATTCTATTGCCCCTTCTCCCAGCCTCTAGGAACCACCATTCTGCTCTCTGTCCCTGTGAATTTGACTAGTTGAGGTAACACATATGAATATGAAAGGAATCACACAATATCTTTTCTTTTGTGACTGGCTTATTTCCCTTAGCATAATATCCCCAAAGTTCATTCATGTTGCAGTGTGTGTCAGAATTTACTTCCTTTTTAAGGCCAAATTATATCCCACTGTACCGGAAGAGCCCCTGGAGAAGGAGATGGCAACCCACTCCAGCATTCTTGCCTGAGAAATCCCGTGGACAGAGGAGTCTGGCGGGCTACAGTCCATGGAGTCACAAAAAGAGGCAGACATGACGTAGTGACTAAACAGCAGTAAATGTATATACTACGTTTTTGCTTATCCATTCATCCACTGATGGACGATGCTCGGGTTGCTTCCAGCTTTTGACCATGGTGAATGATGGTGCTATGAATGCGGCTACAAACATCTCTTTGAGACCTTGCTTTCAGGTCTTTTGGGTATATTCCTTGAAGTGGAATTACTGGATCATGTGTGTGTGTGTGCTAAGTCGCTTCAGTCATGTCCAACTCTTTGCGACCCCACGGACTGTAGCCCACCAGGCTCCTCTGTCCATGGGATTCTCCAGGCAAGAATACTGGAGTGGGTTGCCATGCCCTCCTCTAGGGAAACTTTCCAACCCAGGGATCGAACCCAAGTCTCCTATGTCTCTTTCTTTGGCAGGTGGGTTACTTACCACTAGCGCCACCTGGGAGGCCCTACTGGGTCATATGATAACTCTATTTTTGATTTTCTGAGGAACTGCCGTACTGTTTTCGATAGCAGCTGTATCCTTTTATATTTCTACCAATAGTGCACAAAGGGTTTTTTATATTATAAACTTTTGTGTACATCTGTTTTATTTTTAAATATTCTCATTCACTGTATATTATATCTACTGGATTTAAATCTCAGATTGATTAAAATATACTGTAAATTTATACTAAAAATTAATTTTCAGGAACATGGTATCTAAAAAGCCAAGAGGGATTTCCCTGGTGTCTAGTGGTTAGGACTGTCTGCTTCCTCTGCAGGGGGCACAGCTTCCTTCCCTGGTTGGGGAACTAAGATCCTGCATGAGGCTCAGCATGGTCAAAAAAATAAATTAAAAAAAAATCGAGAGTTAAAAAAAATTAAAAACCAAATGGTACACTGTTTAGGGAAAGAAAGAATTCATGCAGAAATGGATTGTTTTTGTTACAGTTTAAAGGTTTGACTTAACAGCATTTCAAGCGCTGAACATAATCAAGTCTCTAATATTAACATTATTAGAATAGAACAATCATCAAATTCAAAGTGAACTAAAGCATCTTTTTTGAAATATGAAGGAAAAATCGGACATGCTAGACATTTCAGAATCTGGCTACCAAGGATGTGAGCAACAAAGTGAGAAAGTTTGTGATAAATTTTGATAGTGCTCTGGACTGGCCACCAATTTCCAGTAAAAGAAAAATGATTTAAATAGAACATAGATTTGCGGGATGATGGAGGCGTTCAAAATCTTGATTGTGATTACACAGTTGTGTGCTTTTGTGAAAACCAATAGAACTGTATTCTTGAAACACTGAGCATTTTCTTTACTCAATGAGCCTTAGACTTCATTACAGAGAAACACATAACAAATTCTCTTGGGGAGGATGTGGTAAGAAACAGAAATTTGTAGGAAAAGATTCTAGAGACAAGGAGGCCAGTTTAAATCCAGGATGATAGTCCTGTAGAAACTGTCCACTCTGCATTTCTTTTTGTCCTTAATTTTTGTGGAGTTCTTCACTCTGCTCAGCATCTTTTATGGCCTATTACGTAGGTAACATCTCTTTTTTTTAATGGGATCTAAATGTTCCTTGCTTGTAACAAACCTAAGAAGTTAACTGGGTGCTCCAGAATTGCCTAACTCCACTGGAGGCTGGGAGTTCAAGGGACTCTTAAGAACACAGATTTTCCCAAGGTTGGGCTTAATTACCTTTCAGTAAAACCTTGGCACAGGGACAGCCAAATTCAAGGTGCGTGTCGGAGCAAAGGCTTCTTGTCTTTGGAGGTTTTCGCCCACATCTCAATTATGTTTTTCCTTATCCTTGGCAAGCTGGCTGGATTTCTAAATCACGTGGAGTTCTCCCTAAGACTTTGTGGATTCTGAGATTTATGTTTTCCTCCAAAGCAACTAACAGTAGTCAACTGGTAAACAAGAATGTGAGCAAGAAAGTAAGAACGTGCTGTTTGTAATAAATTTTGATAGTGCTCCGAATTCACCACCAATTTCCAGTAAAAGTAAAATGATTTTAATAGGACACGGATTTGGGGGCTGATGGAAATAGTCAATATCTTGATTGTGGTTATGTTTACACAACTGTATGTTGCAGACCCTTGCAACTGTATGCAAACTACTGTTTTCCATAGTCTGGTTCACAGATAGAGTATATGAATTCTTTTTTAGAGGGTTATGATAACCCAGAGCTGGAAGAAGCTTGAGGGCCTTGTTGTTGAAAATGTGGTGCACCGTTCAGCATCTGTGTCACCTGGAGGTCTGGGAGAAACGCAGAATCCGGGCCCAGTTCCAGGCCTAATAAATCAGAATGCACATTGTAACAGCCCTTACCCCCACCCTCCCCAAGTGTGTGCTCACTGGAGAAGCACACCGGGGCTTGTCGTCTGGCCTCACCACTTACCTGGAGCTCAGCTCTGCCTCAGTAGTCCTGCAAAGAGCTCAAGCAAAGTTAATTCATTGTATTTTTTATCTTACAATATTATTTATACAATATTTGCATAATACAGTGTTTATACAATATAATATGAACATTGAACAAGATAATGAAGTGAAGTCACTCAGTCGTGTCCGACTCTTTGAGACCCCGTGGAGCCTACCAGGCTCCTCCATCCATGGGATTTTCCAGAAGAATACTGGAGTGGGTTGTCATTTCTTTCTCTAACAATCTAATATTGAACAAGATAATACACTGATTATTTTGGCTGTCATTTATCATGTCGATAAATGTATTTGAGCAGAAGTTTGCTAAGCATGTAAAGCAGTCACGGGATCCAATCAGATTGCAGTTGTACTGCATTGCTGAGAGCTATCTGCTTAAATATTGGGTTGGCCAAAAAAGTTCTTTAAGGCATTGTACAGAGAAACCTGAATGAACTTTTTAGCCAACCCAATATTTTCAGATGGAGGATCATCACAGAGAAACAGGCAAGAGCAAAGACTTGTTGTGCAGTGTCTTTACCCTTCACCTTGTGAATCCTCTGGTCATGTAGGGGGCAAATATTAGCCTGGAGTCATACTTGTCACTGATATTCCTGAGACTTGTCCTAGGACAGGACTATGTACATTCAAATGTACATAATATTTAAAATTTAGAAATACGTAATTCTTGATGCCTTCACCCTAAGTCCCTATATAAATGGTTCAAATTACTCAAATTTAAGCAACATATTAATTTGGCCTTATTCCAGTTTCTCAAAATTTTAGGATTTTTTTTCACTTCTGCCTGCCTTAATTTAAAGTTATTTATACCATTCCTCTGCTAAGCTGTGTATTTTCACTGAGGCCATCTTTCTAAGTGTGGCTCCACAGTCCCCGATGCAAACCACAGGGCAGAGGTGTGAAGAACACTTAGCAGGATACAGTTTATTATGTAATATTCCAAGCAGGGTCTGGGGCAGCACCCCTTAATCAAACATTAATATTTCTGCTATGTATGAAATAAGCAAGTACAATAGTTCATATTAATAAAGGCTCTGAATATCTTCTTCTTGGGTCAGATAAAGTTTTTGCTGCAAAATAGGCTACATTTTTTTTTTTCTGTTTTCATAGTTTTTATCTTGTTTTTACATTCTGCAATTGTGTATAAAAAGAGATGGATTTGTTTATAACAACAAAATGAGAGGAAATTTGAGGAGTACTTTAGCTTACCTTTTGCCTGCAAGTAGGAAGGATTTAGCAAAAATTAGTGTGAATAGATGTTTATCAAAACTAGGATTTCTTGGAATAGCCTACAACTTTCTCAGGGTTAAAAACCGACACAGTCATAACATTTATCATTTGACGCCAGGGCTGACCCTCTATCTCCTGTACATTCTCATCCCCTCTCTCTTTCTGAAAGAGCCTTGGTTTTATCTAGAGTGCCAAACTAAAATTCTTTGCTTCCCCAGACTATCTCGTAGTTACAGCGATTCCATGACATGTAAGCAGAGTTGCTGTGGAAGCTTCTGTTTTCCCGACACAGATCCAGCCCCTTCCTACCTCTCCTTTCCTTTTTCTCCTTGTCTGGAATTCAGATGTGACAGCTGGAGGTGCAGCAGTTATATTCCAAGAAAGTGGTGACACCATGAAGACAAGTGAAAATCAGAAAAGGCTGTTGAGCCTGCGTACCAGCCTCGACCTGCCTCAGACTTCTTGCTACATCAGGCAAACTTATTATTTTTAAGCAGCTGTTGCTGAATTTCTGTAATTTGTGAAGGTGAAAGTGAAAGTCGCTCAGCCATGTCCGACTCTTTGCGACCCCACGGACTGTACATTCTATTGAATTCTCCAGGCCAGAACACTGGAGTGGGTAGCTTTTCCCTTCGCCAGGGGATCTTCCCAACCAAACGATTGAACCCTGGTCTCCCGCACTGAAGGCGGATTCTTTACCATTTGTAGCTAAATGTGTTTCTAAATGCTGTGGGCTTCTCTAGCTGCAGTGAGCGGGGACTACTCTAGCTGTGGTGTGCAGGCTTCTCATTGCAGGGACTTCTCTCGTTGCAGAGCACAGACTCTAGAGCGTGGGCTCAGGAGTCGTGGCGTATATCCTTAGTTGCTCCTCGGCATGTGGAATCTTTCTGGGGCAGGGATAGAACCTGTGCTCCCTGCATTGTCAGGTAGATTCTGAACCACTGGACCACCAGGGAAGTCCTGATTTTTATATAAAATTAATTGACTCTCAGTTCAGTTCAGTTGCTCAGTCATATCCAACTCTTTGTGACCCCATGGACTGCAGCACGCCAGGCGTCCCTGTCCATCACCAACTCCTAGAGCTTGCTCAAACCCATGTCCATTAAGTTGGCCATGCCATCCAACCATCTCAACCTCTGCTGTCCCCTTCTCCTCCTGCCTTCAATCTTGCCCAGCATCTTTTCCATTGAGTCAGTTCTTCACATCATGTGACCAAAGTACTGGAGTTTCAGCTTCAACATCAGTCCTTCCAATGAACATTCAGGACTGAATTCCTTTAGGTTTGACTGGTTGGATGTCCTTGCCGTCCAAGGGACTCTCAAGAGTCTTCTCCAGCACCACAATTCAAAAGGATCAATTTTTCAACACTCAGCCTTCATTATGGTCCAATTGTCACGGCCATACATGATTACTGGAAAGACCATAGCTTTGACTATATGGACCTTCGTCAGCAAAGTATTGTCTCTGCTTTTTTAACATGCTGTCTAGATTGGTCATAGATTTTCTTCCAAGGATCAGGTGACTTTTAATTTCATGGCTGCAGTCACCATCTGCAGTGATTTTGGAGCCTAAGAAACTAAAGTCTGTCACTGTTTCCATTTTTTCCCCATCTATTTGCTATGAAGTGATGGAACTGGATGCCATGATCTTAGTTTTTTGAATGTTGAGTTTTACGCCAGCTTTTTCACTCTCCTCTTTCACTTTCATCAGGAGGTTCTTCACGTTCTTCCATAAGGGTGGTGTCATCTGCATATCTGAAGTTATTGATAATTCTCCTGGCAATCTTGATTCCAGCTTGTGCTTCATCCAGCCTGGCATTTCGCATGATGTACTCTGCATATAAATTAAATAAACAGGATGACAATGTTACTGAAAGGTATGTGTTGGGGAGTCTGGCTGCTTGCCACTCAAAAGTCGGTAAACAGGCCAGGTTGGTGGAAAGAAAAGTTTGCTTTGTTTCAGATGCTGGCGACTGGGGCGAGTGGGGTGGTAGTGGTGGCAGATATCTGTCCAAAGGCCGACTCCCCCCTCTGACAAGCAAGGAGTGAGAGGTTTTATAGACAAAGTGTGGGGGGGTGGATTACGTGTAGAAACAATATAGTCATCACTAAGAGTCATCTTCAATTTGATCATCAGTGGTCTAACTAATATCACCTTGGTTGTTTTAGGTACAGTTAATCTTCAGTTCTGGGGTGCACTTGCTCCCCTTTCTCTGTGGCCAGTTCTTGGTATTGTGGCAGCTCAAGTCCTGGGTACAGTCTAGCCATCATGCAGTTAACTTCTCCACCTGGTGTTTTGGCATTTATAAGACAGCTTACAGGATATGGCTCAGAATATTATCCACAGCCCTCGAGAAAGAACTAAAGGTCCTTGACTGTGTTTAATGACTACATTCTTATTATTTAGTCTCCTTAGACTGTTTTCTATTATTTCAGTATTCCTTATTTCTCCGATTAAACTTATTCTTTGACTACTAAAGTTTCCCACAGGCAAAAGGCAGGCAGAAGACATGGGGGCGGTGGTGGTGAGGATTATAGAGTCCTGCTCTGTTTCTATCCCCCCTTTGCTTTGATATTCCTCAGTCTTGAGGAGGGACAGGTGCAGAACAAGAAAGCCAACAAATTTGCATAGCACCTGGACAAACATTTGAAAACTACTAGACATAGTACAATGAGGATAATAATCAAAACGTACTTTGTACTATTTTTTGTCTTAATGATTAAAGCAGATTTACAATGTATGTTTAATACATTGTTTAATAGGCCACAAACAGGTTGTTTGGGTTAGCCTAAAGTTTAAATTAAATCATGTATAGGCCAGAATGATTTCCTCATATCTCAATATGCTAAAATTTCTTTAATCATTTTTTTTCTTTTAAGTTATAACTCTTTCCATAGAGAACACTGATAATCAATTTTTTTTTTTTTATTGTTGTCAGAGTGGTTCATTTGTCTGCTCTGGATCCATCCATGTTGCTGGATGCTAGGCCTCCTTTTTATTTATATGTTTGTCTAGTGTCTACGTTTGGGGAAAACTAATTGGATATCAGAGGTATGTTAAAAGAGAAAAGTTTTATAGGCCATATATTTTGTCATTTATATCCAGTTGTCACACAAAATTGTACATGTGCTTTAAATAATATACTTAAAGCCAACAATGTTACATATCATGAGCAGCTATACTTGGTGACAACTTTACTGGACAATTTTTCCATCCTGAACACTGGGGTCAAAAGTATGATTAGAAACAAAACAATTACTTTTTATTAGAAGCTTTTGTGACTAAATCAGATCAATATTTCAGGAGAACTTGGTTTTCTTTAACAGAGAGAAAAACCAACTTTAGTCTTGCATCAGTTTACTGTTAATAAAATTCATTTACCTAACTAAATTTAGTCTAATCTTAATTCTGACAACATATACAATTCTTTCTTTTTAATTTCTTTACAAACCTTTTGTCACTTTCTAGATCCGAAGAAATTTTTGTCGCCTGAGTGGAATTGCAGCGTGCCCTCCATCTCCTGTTGCTGACCATCCTTTGGCTCCACCACCTCCCGTCTCCTCTCCCTCCTCCAGTCTGGAACTCGTCTTCTCTGTTCACTGTATCCTAGCCCCTGTATGTCAGCTATTGTTCTGTACTACTGTATTTTTCAAGGTTCTGTACCATAAGCTTAAAAATGTTTTCTTCACTTTTGTGTTTGTTTTTGATGTATTATTTATGTGAAAAATATTATAAACCTGTTACAGTACAGTACTATATAGCCAACTGTGTTAGTTTGGTACCTAGAGATGTGTATAAGAGACAGATGTATATCTTACTTGTTTTACATATCAAAATATTTTGTTTATCATTTTTATGTATCATCATTTTTAACCTTTGAAAGTTTTAACAAAACCAAGAAACAAGTGATTGAAATGTTATACCAGCATTTTCTGATTGACAAATTTAAGAACATACTTTGTAACCTCAAAAATACACACATTTTTTACAGTATAATTTTTCTTCAGTGGTACAACACATATGTTTAATAAAGCCAAACATCTTTAGTTTCCCTCTGGGTCTTACAAGAATACAAAATTAGGTAATCAGTTTAGGGAGTATAGGCAGAATAGTCAAATTATACATTCAATTTTAAAGCCTTTTTTCTTTGCATAGTTAACCCAAGGCTGAAGATCCAGGCAAAGTGAACTGTGTTTGTATTTCAAGGACATGATAAATGTCAACCACAAGCTTTTTTTCCCGGCATATTTTTGTTTTTTCAGGGTCTGAAAAAATAGTGTTTTATCAAGTTAGATTTCCCTAACTGTGTACATAAAAATGACCAGTTTTTTGAATTTCAAGACTTTCATCTTGATCAATCTTCTCCAGTGTCTGAAGAATACCATAGCCATATATTGTCCAAAAAAAGTTATCTTTCTTTTTTAGTCATAAATTTACAGCTAAAATTTTTCCTAATGAATTGAAGCTAAATTTCCCATAAGGCAACAGGAATACCAATCACACAAATGGAATATACACGCACACACCAGACGACTGATCCGTCATAAACCCTCTCTGAGGGTGACCAGTGTGGACTCTCAAACAAACATTTCCCCAAAACAAACGGTCTTCAATGGTAGATGTCAGAACCAATTGGCAAAATGCCCAAACGACACTCGTTGCTCACAAACGATCCTCAACATCAGACACACTTCAGAACCAACTGGCAAAATGCCCGAATAGCACTAGTGCTCACAAACAGCCCTCAACAGAACCAACTGGCAGGCATTCCCAAATGGGACGTTTGCCCGAGTGCACGCCGGTGGACTTATCCAGTCTTGGAGCTCGTCAGCTCATCCCAAATGCAAGTTTCCATTCCACCAAGAAAAGCGGTCAGGTGGCAGCCAGTGCTGAGCAGGGGAGGAGCAGGGAGGATCCTCAAAACAAACGGTTTTGGCAGCTGCTAGGAATGTCCCCCAGTCTCCTCCTCAGGGCTGCTTAGCCACCAGCAGCAGGCTAAGACTCTGCCAGAGCCATTGCACCCCCTGGAAAACCCAGGAGAGCCAGCCATAGCCAGCAGTAGCCAGCCCCATGCTTGGCACCAAAATCTGTTACTGAAAGGTATGCGGGGCGGGGAGGGCTGTCCGGCTACTCGCTGTTCAAAAGCCAGTAAACAGGCCAGGTTGGTGGAAAGAAAAGTTTGCTTTATTTCAGATGCCAGCAACTGCGAGGAGTGGGGGTGTGGGGCGGACATCTGTCTAAAGTCTGACTCCCCCTTTGACAAGCAAGGGGTGAGAGCTTTTGTAGAGAGTCGGGGCGGGATGGGTGGATTACATGCAGAAACAGCAGAGTCATCTCTAAGAGTCATCATTTAAATGGGTCATTAGGTCTGACTAACATCATCTTGTACAGTTAATCTTTCGTTCTTGGGTGCACTTGTTCCCCTTTCTTTGCAGCCAATTCTTAGAATTGTGGCTGCTCAAGTCCTGGGTACAGTCTGGTTATCATTTAGTTAACTTTTCCATCTGGTGTTTGGTATCTATAAGACAGCTTACAGGATATGGCTCAGAATATTATCCACAGCCCTTGAGAAAGAACTAAAGGTCCTTGACTATGTTTAATGACTACATTATTATTATTTAGTCTCCTTAGACTGTTGTCTTTTGTTTCAATATTTCTCACTTCTCTGATTAAACTCATTCTTTGATTAAAGTTTTCCACAGGCAAAAAGCAGACAAAAGACATGGTGGAGGTGGGCAAGGATCATAGAGTCCTGCTCTGTTTCAACAATATACAGCCTTGATGTACTCTATTCCCAGTTTGGAACCAGTCCATCATTCCATGTCTGGTCCTAACTGTTGCTTCTTGGCCTGCATACAGATTTCTCAGAAGTCAGTCTCAGATGATCTGGTATTCCCATCTCTTTAAGAGTTTTCCAGTTTGTCATGATCCACACAGTCAAAGGCTTTGACATAGTCAATAAGGCAGAAGTAGATGTTTTTCTGGAATTCTCTTGCTTTTTCTGTGATCCAAAGGATGCTGGCAATTTGATCTCTGGTTCCTCTGCCTTTTCTCAATCCAGCTTGAACATCTGGGAAGTTCACGGTTTATGTACTGTTGAAGCCTGGCTTGGAGAATTTTGAGCATTACTTTGCTAGTGTGTGAGATGAGTGCAATTGCGCGGTAGTTTGAGCATTCTTTGACATTGCCTTTCTTTGGAACTGGAATGACGTTTTCCAGTCCTGTGGCCATTGCTGAGTTTTCCAAATTTGCTGGCATATTGAGTGCAGCACTTTCCCAGCCTCATCTTTTAAGATTTGAAATAGCTTAGCTGGAATTCCATCACCTCCACTAGCTTTGTAGTGATGCTTTCTAAGGCCTACTTGACTTCACATTCCAGGATGTCTGGCTCTAGGTGACATACCATACCAACATGGTTATCTGGGTCATTAATATCTTTCTTGTACAGTTCTGTGTATTCTTGCCACCTCTTCTTAATATCTTCTGCTTCTGTTAGGTCCATATCACTTCTGTCCTTTATTGTGCCCATCTTTGCATGAAATGTTACCTTGGTATCTCTAATTTTCTTGAAGAGATCTCTAGTCTTTCCCATTCTGTTTTCCTCTATTTCTTTGCATTGATCACTGAGGAAGGCTTTCTTATCTCTCCTTGCTAGTCTTTGGAACTCTGCATTCAAATGGGTATATCTTTCCTTTTCTCCTTTGCCTTTAGCTTCTCTTCTTTTCTCAGCTATTAGTAAGGCCTCCTCAGACAACCATTTTCCCTCTTTGCATTTCTTTCTCTTGGGGGTGGTCTTGATCACTGCCTCCTGTACAATGTCACAAACCTCCATCCATAGTTCTTCAGGTGCTTTGTTTATCAGATCTAATCCCTTGAATCTATTTGTTACTTCCACTGTATAATCATAAGGGATTTGATTTAGGTCATACCTGAATGGTCTAGTGGTTTTCCCTACTTTCCAATTTAAGTCTGAATTTTGCAATAAGGAGTTCATGATTTAAGCCACAGTCAGGTCCAGGTTTTTGCTGATTGTAAGAGCTTTGCCATCTTTAGCTGCAAAGACTATAATCAATCTGATTTTGGTGTTGACCATCTGGTGATGTCCATGCGTAGAGTCTTCTCTTGTGTTGTTGGAAGAGGGTGTTTGCTATGACCAGTGGGTTCTCTTGGCAAAATTCTATTAGCCTTTGCCTTGCTTCATTTTGTACTCCAAGGCCAAACTTGCCTGTTACTCCAGGTATCTCTTGACTTCCAACTTTTGGATTCCATTCCCCTATGATGAAAAGGACATCTTTTTTGGGTGTTAGTTCTATAAGGTCTTGTAGGTTTTCATAGAACCTTCTACATGCAT
>SJYT01027116.1:21042-41891 GCA_006410635.1 Cephalophus harveyi | reverse complement strand
AGAGATAAAATGTCTGACACTCGCAGGCTATTTCCTCCGTTTGGAGACCCCTGGCCTTCCTGCCTGTTACCCTCTCACATGACTACTGTAAAAACCATAGCTTTGACTAGATGGACCTTTGTAGGCAAAGTAATGTCTCTGCTTTTTAATATGCTAAAGTGTATAGCGAATGATTTCAATGAGCCCAGACTCTTGCATCTTCTTTAGAAAAGCACTAAGTTCCTTAACTTGGGATATCTGATTTTCTTTAATTTGCAGTAATCTTTTGATGTTCAGACTGCCTGTCCTTTGTTGCAAAACTTATATAATTCCTGTCTCCCCCGCTTACCTCATTGGAGCAGTTTTCTCAGTGTTACTTGAGATACTGTCTTCCCCCTCCACCAGCTTAAGTCTTAAAAATTTCTATTAAATGAAACATAACTCTAAACTTTTATGTTTTGAATATTTTTAAAATTCACAGAAACACAGTGTGATGCAAAAAAAGAAATCTAATGGGAATTCAGGCTACATTAATATAACTATAGTGTCAGATCAAGGTAAGTTACAATTCCTTTCCATTCTGCCCTGTTTAGCCTCTTACTGAAGGGCTGTATCGAGCTCTGTATATCATACATCTATAGGGTCATATTTGAGATCTGTTCAGAAAGAAGTGTACAGTCAGAGGAGGGAGCTAAAAGAGTTGTGACTTTCTATGCTGGAGAATAGAACACTTATGGGAAGTGGTCTTTTACTTCATACCTCTAAGGAGTTGGTAAAGGCAGAGAAAGAAGATGAGTTCAGGAAGCCCCAGAAGGCAGAGTTAAGACCCATGAGTAGAAGCCATAAGGAGAGAGATTCCAGCTCACCAGGAGGAAGAACTTTCTGAATGGGCTACAGATGTAACAGTTGTCATTATGTGGAGTGAGCTCCTTGTCATGGGAGATGTTCAGGAAAGGTCTAGACAATTGATTCTTTAGGATGTTGCAGAGGAGAACCACATTTCAGCTAAGGAGCATAGACATAGTGTAGGTGGCTTCTTAGCCCTCCCTCAACTGTGCGCCTAGTTTTCTGGGCTCTATGAAGCTGAGAATTTCCCCTGTACAGGCTCAAACGTAGCCTGTCTAACAGTCCATAGAGGCTGAGATACCAACTTCTGTCTCAGAAGATTCTGTGGGATGATCCACAGCCTTTCCTCTGGGAGTTCAGAAGCTTATGTGCTGAATAATCTACTGACAATTTACTTTGCCATTTGTAATTACAAAAAGCATCTTCTACAAACTTTCTCAGGATGAGAATTGAGAACCAGAGGAAGACTGAGAGAAAAACTGTCAAATGTTATGATTAGGTCAGCCAGTAAGGGCAGACTGAGAGGAGACACATAAGATGGGCTGGGAGACAGGCAGATGACAATTAAGACAAGCGCAACTTGCAATGAAGGTGAGGCAGATGAGGAGAGGAGTGGGGAGCGAACAAAAGAAGCCAGCCTGCTTAAACTGAACATCCATTGGACTGTCATTACAATGACAAAGCTCTCAGTCTCATGTACTTGGCAGTTAACCTTTGAATTTCCGAGTTTCATAAGTACCAATAACTTCTGAATTCATTCTACCAAAGGATGCTCAATTGCAAATAAATCTGTCATGTATGCTTCTCGTGGATTATATCTTTGTTTTACATGAGGAGAAAACACAGCACTTTTAACTTCCACCCATGGAAAGATCCCACCATCCAAGGAAAACAGATACAGGTCTAGACTGATATAACTTCCTGACTTCCTACACTAGCTTCAAGCCTGGCCCTTGTACATGGTCACCAACTTTATGACCAGGAATGCCACAACCTCACCATGGCATAGGGTGGGGAGAATGAGCAGTAGCTGTGAAAGCATGCCAAGGAGATGGACAGGTATTCATCTATACCACACACTTGCCACACAGCACAAGAAGAGCCCAAGAGAATTCTCAAAGTGAGAACTTCCTATAAATTGGGCACTCCCATTTTTTTCTCTTATTTAATCCTCATTCATTCATTCAACAGCTTTTCATTGAGAAGACATAAAAAATCAAACACTGTTATAGGTGCTGGGCATACAGAAATGGATGAAGTAGCCAAAAGTCCCTATCCTCAGGCAGCTGACGTTCCAATAGAAAATTGGGAAAGAAATAAGCAAACAAATGATAAAGTATGCAAGAGAGTGAAAAATGCTATGAAAGAAATGTGAAGCTTGAAAAAGAGGAATAAAGAATGCCCAGTGTGGTCAGTTCAGTTCAGTTCAGTCGCTCAGTCGTGTCCGACTCTTTGCGACCCCATGAATCGCAGCACGCCAGGCCTCCCTGTTCATCACCATCTCTCGGAGTTCACTCAGACTCACATCCATCGAGTCCGTGATGCCATCCAGCCATCTCATCCTCGGTCGTCCTCTTCTTCTCCTGCCCCCAATCCCTCCCAGCATCAGAGTCTTTTCCAATGAGTCAACTCTTCACATGAGGTGGCCAAAGTACTGGAGTTTCAGCTTTAGCATCATTCCTTCCAAAGAAATCCCAGGGTTGATCTCCTTCAGATCAGCCTTCTTCACAGTCCAACTCTCACATCCATACATGACCACAGGAAAAACCATAGCCTTGACTAGACGGACCTTAGTCGGCAAAGTAATGTCTCTGCTTTTGAAAATGCTATCTAGGTTGGTCATAACTTTTCTTCCAAGGAGTAAGCGTCTTCTAATTTCATGGCTGCAGTCACCATCAGCAGTGATTTTGGAGCCTAAAAAAATAAAGTCTGGCACTGTTTCCACTGTTTCCCCATCTATTTCCCTTAAAGATAAAATAGCTGAACTTCGAGACATGACTTGCTGGTCACCATCCTAGCAACTGTTGCATCTGATATTGAAATGAAGTTTGTGGGACTCTTTCCTTTTTGCAATACTGCCTCCAAGGGCACATAGCTAAGGAGTTGAGAGCTAGAGCATCGACCTGGTGGCAGGGTTTGGGGGTGTCCTGTATTAGGCATGAGATTTAGGAAGAAGACTCTGGTGGGGCCTAACGAACCCATTAATCTAACAGTTTTGCCTGCTGGCCAGGGCTTCAAAAAGAGATTTCAGCATCACCCTAGACAGGCCAAAAGACAGCCAGGTGAAGTATAGCATGATAGAGAAAGCTATGATTCATATGTACTTGGGGCACAGTTCTAGTTCCTTAAGTTCTTGTGCTGACAGGTCTATCCCTCTTCCTCTCTCGATCATAGAACACCTTTTGTGTCATCAAGGAGTTAGACTTGATGAATTTTCTAAGATCTTTTCCCCTTCTGATATTTCATGGGCCACTAAGCTTAGTGATAGAAGACAGCCAGTCACTAAAAAAATTCTGTAAGATTCTTTACTTGGCATGGTTCCTCCATGATCCAGAAGTGAGTAGCACTAATACCCAAAGTTTCTTGACACTTAGTTTTAAGGAATGCTAAAAAGGAAAGAGATGAGGAGATTGTGTTCAAACACAGAGTTAAACTCCAAATGGGCATATGGGATAGAACTTAAGAATGCTAAGTCAGTCATAATACTGGAAGAAGTAAGCAGATCCTGGAGTCAAAGAAAAATAGGAAGAAGAGGCCTCAGACAGGCAAACATAAGACATTCAGGCAACTTCCTCAGCAGACTTCTGGATTTCCTGATTATGGTTCCCTCACATTCTCCCCTCCAGCCCATTCTATCACCTATAAATGCAGTCTGGTCTACACTTGCTTCCCAGCTCTAGCTTAGTACTGTCATCACCTTCTATCCTTCTCTGTGCCCAGGGAACTACAGTTTGAAGAGAAAGATTTAATAGATTATTACATAGTGTAAAGAGTGTCTCCTTTTGTGTCAGAGGTATGAGTTCTAGTCCCAGTTCTGCTCCTAACTAACTCTGTCGGCTTTGGGCAAGTCCTCCATCCCCTTTCTCAGTGACTCATTTGTAACTTTAAGGGTTTGGAATGCTTCTTAACTTTTTGTGGGATCAGAGTTTTCTGAGAATCTGATGAAATCTGTGAATGTAGATGCCACAATTTTGAATAAAATTTTAGGTGACTCATGGATCCCCAGGCTAAGAATCCTTGCCTGATAGTTAAGAGCTTTTTCAGCTCTAATCTGTGGTTCTGTGATTTGGGTATGAGACCAAGGTTTTCCTGCCCCTTCCGGAGGAAGGGGAGGAGGAATTCACCTTCCAAATATATCCCTTGATCGGTGTTTCCAGCTGCTTTTGGCTTTAACTCATGACACTCTGGCATTATGTGGAGTTCCTACTTCTCCCACAAAGCCTGAAACTGAGTTAAGTTCAGTTGCTCAGTCGTGTCTGACTGTTTGTGACACCATGGACTGCAGCATGCCAGGCTTCTCTGTCCATTACCAACTCCCAGAGCTTGCTCAAATTCATGTCCATTGAGTCAGTGATGCCATCCAGCCAATACACCCTCTGTCATCTCCTTCTCCTCCTGCCTCCAATCGTTTCCATCATCAGGGTCCTTTCTAGGGAGTCAGTTCTTTGCACCAGCTGGCCAAAGTACTGGAGCTTCAGCTTCAGTATCAGTCCTTCCAATGAGTATTCAGGATCGATTTCCTTTAGGATTGACTGGTTTGATCTCCTGGCAAGCTTCAAGTCTGATCTCCTTGAAACAGTGATAAAGACAAAATCAGGATGCTACAGTACCCTTCAAAATTCAATGCCTCTGAGCTCCCTTCTTATGACTTCTTAGGTCTCAGTCCAAAATTAAAGACAGTAGTAGGAGGGCTTCTGGTCTAGACAATAAATAACTCTCCAGGAGAACTTGTTTGTGCTTCCTGTTGGCAAGCCTTTTCCAGACTGTGTTGTCCTCTGGTAGCTGTGAACTTGTATAGGTGCTTAGTTGAAGTACCCAAGCTTTAATAGCTGTATAGGGACAGGAACAAGTTGGTAGCAAACCTAAGGGAAGTCCCAGAAGAAGTTGAGATTTTGTCCATAGCTACTGCTATAAGGCAAGATCAGAATTTGGGCTGTGGAGAATGAAGGCTGGGTAGAGTACCATAAGCACATAGTGAAGTTAGCCTGAGTAACTACTGACTTTCAGCCTTGAAGACATTATCGTTGATTCTAGGAAGGCTGTTCCTTTTTAGCTCCTTGCTATTCTAGCCCTGGGGCCCTGAAGTAGAGCTCCCTTTTTATGACACTGCCAATATATTAGGCATAAGTAAGGAGAGAGTGGTCACAATGGATAGCCAGGCCTCTAGAAACAATGAGGAGTGGGACTCCTTCCCCAAGATCAAAGAATCTCATGTCTTCTTTTGGGCTCATACTTAAATAGCCAACGGTTTGTTTGGCATCACAAACCTAGATGTGCCACATATTTTTTTTTCTAAACTCACCATATCCCAACTTAACTCATCACTTCCCTTTCCTAACCTATTTGTATCAATTAGGAAGCTTTAATGTATTGCCAACAAAGGTCCATCTAGTCAAGGCTGTGGTTTTTCCAGTAGTCATGTAAGGATGTGAGAGTTGGACTGTGAGGAAAGCTGAGCACTGAAGAATTGATGTTTTTGAACTGTGGTGCTGGAGAAGACTTTTGAGAATCCCTTGGACTGCAAGGAGATCCAACCAGTCCATTCTAAAGGAGATCAGCCCTGGGTATTCTTTGGAAGGAATGATGCTAAAGCTGCAACTCCAGTACTTTGGCCACCTCGTGCGAAGAGTTGACTCATTGGAAAAGACTCTGATGCTGGGAGGGATTGGGGGCAGGAGGAAAAGGGGACGACAGAGGATGGGACGGCTGGATGGCATCACCAACTCGATGGATGTGAGTTTGAGTGAACTCCGGGAGTTGGTGATGGACAGGGAGGCCTGGCGTGCTGCGATTCATGGGGTTGCAAAGAGTCGGACACGACTGAGCGACTGAACTGAACTGAACTGAAATAGAAATTAAGTAAATTGATTAAATTATGATAAAATGTATAAAAATTTGTTGTCTGTAACAGACATACTGGAGATGGTCACATATGTTGGCCAATTCATTGGCTCAATAATATCAAGAATCTAGGTCCTTTCCATCTGTTTGCTCTGTTATCATCAGTATGTCAACTACTCCTCTTATGGTCAAATAATGGCCACAGTAGTATCACACATTAAGTTTTCATGCAATAATGTCCAAAGACTGAAAGACAGGGCAATTGTCCTTTTGACACTTTTTAGAGAGAGAAAAATCTTACCTAAATCTTTCCAACAAATTTCTCTTCACTTGTCGTTAGCAAAAATTGTACCACATGGTATATACATTACAAGTTAGGCTTAGGTTCAGCAGCAACACAGTAGAAAAACAAACAAATCAAAACAGATGACCTAAGTATGATAAAATTGTATCCATAAGAACAGAGGCAAGCAGTTAAAGGCTGAAATCATCAGAGACCCAGGATCCTTACAGCCTTCTGTTTTGCCATCCTTAGGGACTTCCCATATCTACATGATCCTGGATAGCTGGTGAAGATCCAGTCATCACATCCACATTCAGGAAGGAAGATGGAAGAAATAAATGTAAAGGTATATTCTCTCCATTTAAAAGTCTTCCCAAAAGCCCCATACAATTAAATTTCATTGGCCAGTGTCATCACTCCACCCAACTGCAAGAAAATCTGCCAGTAATGTACCAGGCTAAAAATTTGCACTCTATTGGTAAGAAAGAAATGGAAAATGGATACTTGGGGTTGACCAGTGCTCTGAAGAACAAACTATTTTTAAATCAATCACTGGCAAAGGAAATTAAATTTTCATTATTAGTTTATCCCAGTGGCCTTTAGCCAGGGTGATTTTGCCCACTAGGAAATATTTGACAATGTCTGGAGGCATTTTTAGTTATCACAACTTGAGGAAAGTATTGCTATTAGTACCTGGTGGGTAGAAGCCCAGGATGCTGCTAAACATCCTGCAATGCAAAGGACAGACCACTGCATCAAAGAATTACCTAGCCTAAAATATGAATGAGGCGGACAATTGAGAAACTCCAGCTTAGACTTATCAAGATCTACCACATACCTACCTCTAGCTCTTGGGCTGAAGAAGGACCCAGGCTTCTCTAGGTTTCCCTAAGTCAGTGAATGGTAAGTAACATACCCAACTGCCCAGGCTAAAATTATGGATCTGTTTAAAACTCTATAGTAGCTTCTCATTGCTCTAAGGATAAAGACAAAACCCCTTAATATGACCTGAGGGAACCTGCATGGACTGGGCCTTATCAGTTTTATAACATGCCAAATTGATGAAGGTGAAAGAGGAGAGCAAAAAAGCTGGCTTAAAATTCAACATTCAAAAAACTAAGATCATGGCATCCAGTCCCATCAATTCATGGCAAATAGATAAAGAAAGAAAGAATGGAAACAGTAACAGACTTTATTTTCTTGGTCTTCAAAATCACTGTGGATGGTGACTGCAGCCGTGAAATTAAAAGACGCTTGCTCCTTGGAAGAAAAGCTATGACAAAGCTAGACAGTATATTATAAAGCAGAGACATCACTTTGCCAACAAAGGTCCATATAGTCAAATTTATGGTTTTTCCAGTAATCATGTATGAATGTGAGAATTGGACCATAAAGAAGGCTGAAGGCCAAGGAATTGATGTTTTCAAACTGTGGTGCTGACAAAGACTCTTGAGAATCCCCTGGACAGCAAGGAGATCAAATCAGTCAATTCTAAAGGAAATCAACCCTGGATGTTCACTGGAAGGACTGATGCTAAATCTGAAATTCCAATACTTTGGCCACCTGATGTAAAGAAATGACTCATTGGAAAAGACCTGATGCTGGGACAGATTGAGAACAGGAGGAGAAGGGGGTGACAGAGGATGAGATGGTTGGATAGCATCACTGAATAAATGGACATGAGTTTGAGCAAACTCCAGGAGACAGTGAAGGACAGGGAAACCTGGCATGCTGTAGTCCATGGGGTTGCAAAGACTCAGAGACAACTGAGGGACTGAACAACAACAACAACAACAACTCTCCCCATGCTCTCTGTGGTCCAACTGCCTTTTTGTTTCAGTTTCTCAAATGTCTTATAGTCTTTCCCATTTCTCCTCATTTGCATCATATAGATCCATCTTGCATAGATTAATAGCATTAGTGGTCTCAATTTTTCACTCTTCCATATATCCATGCCCACTGGCATTTAATATTGTAGTACCCTTCCATTCTCACTAAAGACCTGCATATCTTATTTGCTGTAGCCAATGAAAAGTTAGCATAAGTGACAGTGTGCCAGTTCAAAAACTAGGCATTGAGAAATATTTTATGTCTTCTCATCCTTGTTATCAAATTCAGACTTAAACAGAAGAAAGTAGGGAAAACCACTAAACCATTGAAGTGGAAGTGACAAACAGATTCAAGGGGTTATATCTGATAGACAAAGTGCCTGAAGAACTATGGATGGAGGTTCGTGACATTGACAGGAGGCAGTAATCAAGATCATCCCACCCCACCCCACCCCCGCAAAAGAAAAAAGAAATGCAGAAAGGCAAAATGCTTGTCTGAGGAGGCCTTACAAATAGCTGAGAAAAGAAGAGAAATGAAAGGAAATGGAGAAAAGGAAAGCTATATCCATCAGAATGCAGAGTTTCAAAAAATATCAAGGCGATATAAGAAAGCCTTCCTTGGGAATCAATGCAAAGAAATAGAGCAAAAGAATAGAATGGGAAAGACTACCGATTCCCTTCAAGAAAATTAGAGATACCAAGGGAACATTTCATGCAAAGATGGCACAATAAAGGACATAAACATTATGGACCTGGCAGAAGAGATTAAGAAGAGGTGGTAAGAATACACAGAAGAATGATACAAAAAAGGATCTTCATGACCCAGATAACCATGATGGCGTGATCACTCACCTAGAGCCAGACATCCTGGAATGCGAAGTCAGGTGGGCCTTAGGAAGCATCACTATGAGCAAAGTTAGTGGAAGTGATGGAATTCCAGATGAGCTATTTCAAATCCTAAAAGATGAAGCTGTGAAAGTGCTGCAGTCAATATGTCAACAAATTTGGAAAATTCAGCAGTAGCCAGAGGACTGGAATAGGTCAGTTTTCACTCCAGTCCCAAAGAAAGACAATGCCAAAGAATGTTTAAACTACCTCACAATTGCACTCACCTCACATGCTAGGAAAGTAATGATCAAAATTCTCCAAGTTAGGCTTCTAGAGTATGTGAACCAAGAACTTACAAATGTTCAAGTTGTATTTAGAAAAGGCAGAGGAACCAGAGATCAAGTTGTCAACATCTGCTGGATCATAGAAAAAGAGAGTTCCAGAAAAGCATCTACATCTGCTTTATTAACTATGCCAAAGCCTTTGACTGTGTGGATCACAACAAATTGTGGAAAATTCTTAAAGAGATAGGAATACCAGATTACCATACCTGCTTCCTGAGAAATATGTATGCAGGTCAAGAAGCAACAGTTAGAACTGAACATGGAACAATGAACTGGTTCAATATTGGGAAAGGAGTACGTCAAGGCTGTATATTGTCACCCTGCTTGTTTAACTCATATGCAGAGTACATCATGTGAAATGCCTGGCTGGATGAAGCACAAGCTGGAATCAAGATTTCCAGGAGAAATATCAATAACCTCAGATATACAGATAACACCACCCTTATGGCAGAAAGCTAAGAGGAACTAAAGAACTTCTTGATGAAATTGAAAGAGAGTGAAAAAGCTGGCTTAAAACTCATTAAAAAAATGAAGATCATGGCATCTGGTCCCATGGCTTCATGGCAAATAGATGGAAAACAATGGAAACAGTGACAGACTTTGTTTTCTTGGTCTCCAAATTCACTGCAGACAGTGACTGCAGCCATGAAATTAGAAGACACTTGCTCCTTAGAAGAAAAATTATGACTAACTTAGACAGCATATTTAAAGGCAGAGACATTGCTTTGCCTACAAAGGTCTGTCTAGTCAAAGCTATATTTTTTCCAGTGATTTTGTATGGATGTGAGATTTGGACCACAAAAGAGGCTGAGCACTGAAGAATTGATTATTTTTAACTGTAGTGTTGGAGAAGACTCTTGAGAGTCCTTTGGACTGCAAGGAGATCAAACCAGTCAACCCTAAAGGAAATCAATCCTGATATTCATTCATTGGAATGATTGATCCTGAATTTGTAGCTCCCATAATTTGGCCATCTGATGCCAAGAAGTAAGTCATTCAAAATGACCTTGATGCTGGGAAAGATTGAAGAAAGGAAAAGAAGGGTACAACAGAGGATGAGATGGATGACACCACCGACTTGATTGACATGAGTTTTAGCAAGCACTGAGAGTTACTGATGGACAGGGAAGCCTGCCATGCTGCAGTCCATGGGTTCGCAAAGAGTCAGACTTGAATGAGCGATTGACTTGAACTTAACTGATCCCTGTTACCAATCCAAAACAATCCCAGACATAATCGGTAGAACCTCAGATGACCTGCTGATATTTGAATGCAAAGTAAATGCTTATTGTTATATGACACTGAGATTCTGTGATTTTTATGCAGCATTAATGTGGCAGGATCTGACTGATAATCTCCTCAATCCAATATTACATAGATTTTGCTTATTCTAGTGCCTATTATCCCACTGATTCATTTCTGACCTTTAAAATATTCTAACTAGTCTCCCTATTTCTAGGCCTTCCCTCCTCCAGCTAAAGCTCCAAAATGTTTCCATAACTGTCATTCAAAACAAAACAAAACCCCCAATAATCATGTTACTATCCTGCTTAAAATTCTTCGCTATGTCTCCATTGCCTTCAGGAAAAGATCCAAACCCATAATCCTCTCATTTCAGGCTTCCTTTCTATGCTACTTTTACTTTTAGAACCTCATCTGCTCTGTCCTCCCTGGCATCCTCCAATTACAATGCTCAAACCTTTTCTGTACTTTAAAGCCTATATACCATTACTCTTCCCTCTGTTCCCTTTATTTCCTTCATTTGGATAATATCCACTGTCAGTTTTTTGAAAGTGAAGTCGCTCAGTCGTGTCCAACTCTTTGTGACCCCATAGACTGTAGCCTACCAGGCTCCTCTGTCAGTTTTTTAGGTGAACTCAAACATCAGCTTTTCTGTGCAGCCTTCCCTGATTCCCTTCACTTCTTCTCAGATAGAAGATATCATGACTCTCCTTTGTGCTTCCATGAGGAGCTGCTTAGCTCACATTTCCTTTCGCCTTGGGTTATAATTAGTTCCTTAAGCAATCACCTTCCACACTCCCTGGGAAATTACTCATGTTATTTTTCCCCAGTCCCCTTCCTCACTCCCACAACCTCCCCATATCTAACACAGAACCTCAAACAGAATAAGTAACGTGTGTTGCAAAGAAAGAATACTCTAATTTTAAGCCCTTAATGATAGACCTTTAAGGTATTATATTAGGGGCAGTTCAGTTGCTCAGTCATGTCCAACTCTTTGCGACCCCATGGACTGCAGCACGCCAGGCCTCCCTGTCCATCACCAACTCCTGAAGTTTACTCAAACTCATGTCCATTGAGTCAGTGATGCCATCCAATCATCTCATCCTCTATGGTCCCCTTCTCCTCCCGCCCTCAATCTTTCCCAGCATCAGGGTCTTTTCCTATGAGTCAGCTCTTCGCATCAGGTGGCCAAAGGATTAGAGTTTCAGCTTCAATATCAGTCCTTCCAATGAATATTCAGGACTGATTTCCTTTAGGATGGACTGGTTGGATCTCCCTGCAGTCCAAAGGACTCTCAAGAGTATTCTCCAACACCACAGTACAAAAGCATCAATTCTTCGATGCTCAGCTTCCTTTATAGTCCAACTCTCAAACTATCTTCCTTCCCTGCCTTCACATTTCCAACCATAAATATCCACTAATAAGAAAGTAATTGGGGTAATGAGCTCTCCTTTAGAAAGTTATATAACATCTTGGAGCAGGGAACAGTCTTCATTAGTGTGTAGCCTAGGTCTTTCCTCTCATGTACTTACCTGAGATAAGTTAACAAGCACTTTGTTGTATAAAGGAATTGAGCAAGGATGTTGTATAGATTTTTATGGGATGCACATTCCAGCTGTAAGGGATGCCATTCAGATAGATCCATGGTAGGGTAGGAAGGAGTTGGGGCTAAGTATGGTGACTCTGAAACACAGGTAACAGAAGGGAGAGTAACCAGAGAGTACTGAGGAGGCCAAGAGAGGAGAAGAGAAGTGAAGAGAGATGAGACAAGGAGGTGAGTAATAAAAAAAACAAAGGCTAGACTCTATAGTAATTTTTCCATGTGCCTGTGGCCTACAAGCCTTTATTCTGCAGCAATCTTTGTACATGAAGACCATGATCCTGCACAGAATTGCCTTTAGAGTAAACACAGTTTGTGGGTGGTCTGCCTACTAAGCCCCTGGTACCAGATATCCTCAGCCTTTGCTTCCATCTCCAACTTTATGCTTCAAGAAGTTTCCAAATACTTCTTAATCTGTGTCTCAATTTCCCAGCTTACCACTGACTCTCTGTATGACCTTGGGTGGATACTTTCTCCTCTTTAGGCTTCTGGGTCTCCATTTATAGTGTGAGTGAGGGTTGATAAAATGATTTAAAAGGATTTGGCTCAAGGATACTGTGTATCTGTGATTCCACAATGGTAAGGTCTGTTTATGAATGTGAGTGTGTAAGTATGTATATGAATTTGGACACATCTCTGCCCCTTGAATGTTGTTTAAGTTAAAAAATGGGTATATTTGATCCAAATAATCTCTTAAGGCCCTTTTAGGTTTTAAGTATCATAATTCCACAGTTCTGCAGGCCAAGCCATTTCCCTTAAGTCAGATCCTAGGGCTTCTCCTATTTTTTTAAAAAATATATTTATTATCTTCCTATCCATTTTCCCTGTAGCTCAAGGATGCTTCCCCTCTTGCAATTCCCAGTAACATGAAGATTTCCAGGCCCTGCCCTAGATCTGGGGAGCTGCATTCCCCTCTGGCCACACCACTCTCAGCTCCAAAGAACTATAAAAACGCCAGCTGCTTGAAGCAGTCTCCCATTGCTAATAGGTTTTTTCCAGTTATCTTGAGACACTAAATTATTCTTCAAATAAAGTCCACTTAGGTTTATAATAAATGTGATTTAAGTGAAAAAAATTATCACTCTCTTAGGATGAGAAAACCATTCCAATCTCTCCAGGGAATAAATACCTTCATTAACCAGGGCCTCTCCCAGACTCTTCAAGGCAAGGACTTCACCCTGGGGGTTGCATTCAGAGAAATACAAAGGCTGTTGGACTGGAGTCAGCTCACAACTAGCCCCAGCCATGCTGGGGGACACAGACATTCAGGGCCCTCAATGGGATCATCCTAGACAGCTCCCTGCCTTGCCTTCACAATGAGCAGCCTTTCATCCAAGGCAGACAGTTGAGAGAGATCTCTCCTATTTGTAAGGATATTTAGTCAAGGCTATGGTTTTTCCAGTGGTCATGTATGGATGTGAGAGTTGGACTATAAAGAGGATTGAGTGCAGAAGAACTGACACTTTTGAACTGTGGTATTGGAGAAGACTCTTGAGAGTCCCTTGGACTGCGAAGAGATCCAACCAGTCCATCCTAAGGGAAATCAGTCCTGGGTGTTAATTGGAAGGACTGATGTTAAAGCTGAAACTCCAGTATTGTGGCCACCTGATGTGAAGAGCTGACTCATTTGAAAAGACCCTGAAGTTGGGAAAGATTGAGGGCAGGAGGAGAAGGGGACAACAGAGGATGAGATGAGCATCACCCGCTCAATGGACATGAGTTTGGGTAAACTCTGGGAGTTGGTAATGGACAGGGAGGCCTGGTGTGCTGCGATTCATGGGGTCTCAAAGAGTCAGACATGATTGAGCGACTGAACTGAACTGAACTTGGATATCTCATTGCACTATTTATGCCACAATTTAAATATCTGTAAGGATTCTTAAAGATCATCAGATCTAACTGCCTTATTGAAGAGATGGGGAGACTGAAGCCTAGGGGGAGAAAAGACTTGCTTAAGGTCACATGGTCAATCAGTGGCAAAGCTAGAATCTTCTCAACCTGTGGAAGAGAAACAATCACATAGTAGTTTGATTTTTGCAAAATTTCCCTACCACATTCTTTGCACCTTATCAACCAGTGCTGTAGTCTAAATCATCCTTGTCAGTTTTTGGTTTTGTATGAGTCCCCAATTTCTGGATGCAAGGGAAACTATCAGATAGTGGGACCTACACCTTTCTACAGTCTGGCACAAAGCATTTACCAGCCACACCTGATTATGTTTGGAACCTTGCTTATCTAACAGCATAAGCATATTATGAGCCCCTGGTATTTTTTTAATGACTCCTCTGGCTGAATTCCCAGCCCCTTTATCCATAATCAAGGACAGCTGCCCCATCCTTCCCACAGAAAGGAGCTGCTATCACCCATGAAATTTCTGCTTCTCCCTAAGGAACACCTCTAAGAGCATGCCACATAGAAGAAACTGGAATGTAATTTTTCAACTCTGGAAAACTTGGTGACATAGCACTTTTCCATCCCAATTTCTGTTCTCCTCAGAACCCACCCTTACAACCAGTCCCCTATGCTGATAGTTAGCCTAGTGCATTCTAGAACCATTTTGATGTTCAGTCACTCAGTTGTGTCTGACTCTTTGTGACCCCATGAACTAGAGCACCCCAGGCTTCCCTGTCCTTCACTATTTCCCAGAGTTTGTTCAAACTCATGTCCATAGAGTCAGTGATGCCATCCAACCATCTCATCCTCTGTCATCCACTTCTCCTGCTTTCCCAGCATCTTTCCCAGCATCAGGGTCTTTTTCAATGAGTTGGCTCAGTGCTTCAGGTGGCCAAAGTATTGGAGCTTAAGCTTCAGCATCAGTCCTTTCAATGAATATTCAGGGTTGATTCCCTTTGGATTGACTGATTTGATCTCCTTGCTGTCCAAGGGACTAGCACCATATATTGTCATAAACAAAACAGGAGGCTTGGCAATACATTTTAGGACAGTGTGAAAGAGGGACTTATAAACTCTGTCACTGGAAAGTTTAGGGCCCACAGAGAATATGATTCCCATTGCTGCATTCTTTATGCATTCATTTATCAATAGTTCATTCATTCCTTAACAGTCACCAAGTTTCTATTGTGGGTCAGGATACGTGTGAGATGCTGGGAACAAAGAAATAAAGCACAAACCATTATCTTCAAGGAGTTCGCAGATTAGTGGGAGTAGGTATGACAATGTTATAACACACAGTGATTTGTGTCAGATCAGGGTTAGGTACAAAGTGTTGAGTATCTACGAATGTCTTATTTTGCTTAGGGAATTCAAGCAACATTTCATGAAGGATATAATTTTTCAGTAATTTTGTAAGGACAAAAGGGAGTTTGCTGACAGAAGAGGAAAAGAGTGCCCCAGAAGGACTACAATATCAAAAGCCCATGGCTGAATTTTAATAACTACCACTTATTGAAAACCTACAATATGTCAGGTACTTTATGCATTAACTCATTTAATCCTGATAGTAACCCTATGAAGTATGTAATATTGTAACCTTATTTACAGATGGGTATCTGAGGGACAGAAATGTTAAAAGACTTGCCCAAGGGTATTTTAACTAGGAAATAGGGGAGGCATTATTTGTATCCAAATAGTTGGACTTCAAAATTGGAGCTGTTAACCACTACATGATATTGCTTCTTTCAGACAGTATTGGGAAGCAACTTGACTGGCATGTAAGATTGGAGGAGTAGAGACACAGATGGTGAAAATGTCAAGAAGCAAGTTGCAAAAATTCTACTCAAAAAGTCATGTAGAGAAACAAAAAGGAGACAGTAGAATGTGGGAGGCATTAGCATTAGTTATGACTCTCAGGCACAAATTCAGGTCTATGTGGAATACCCCGTTTATTCACCTCTATGTAAAACACTACTATCCCCTCCCAAGGAGACTTATGCAGGTGTCCAGAAAAATGGAAGAAGGACCTCTAATATCCAGTTTCTCATGGCCACCTCTGACACCTGCCAATACTTTGGCCACCTGATATGAAAAACTGACTCATTAGAAAAGACCCTGATGCTGAGAAAGATTGAAGGTGGTCTCCTCCTTTTTTTTTTTTTTTTGGAAATCAACAAAGCTTCTTAATCTTCTTGAAAGGAGATGACATATTCCCATGAATTTGTAGACAGACACATATATTTCTGTACCTTCACTTTGGCCTATTTCAATCACCTTACTCAGAGTACCTCACAGTATATGTTTCACACATATAGAAGGGAAGGACAGAGGATAAGATGGTTGGATGGCATCACCGACTCGATGGAGATGAATTTGAGTAAGCTCCGGGAATTGGTGATGGACAGGGAATCCTGGCATGCTGCAATCCATGGAGTGGCAGAGTCGGACACGACTGACTATGAATGAGGCAAGTTGGAAATCGCTTGTGGTAATAGGGCCCCAGGCAACTGATGTCTTTGGCCTTGTTCTGGAAAGAGTTTTGTTAGGCTCAAAAGAGGTAATATTTGAGATGTGGAAGGAAGTTAGGAGGGAAAAGAAGTCATTTCCTGAGATGTGGTGCCAATGAGGCACCACTGAGTTACCTCAGAGATGGTTTGTCTTCTGGCCACAAAGATTTGCTTTTGAAATTTGACTTCATTAATAAGATTTCTTTTTCCATCATTCTTTCTGTTTTTTATCTTTTTTAGCAGTTATTTTGTGTGTGTGTGTGAAATAGCAGTTACTTTCACTTACGATGTAAAGAAGCAGAAAAGTTGTGTGGCAGACACTGCTTGTCCTTACCCAATATCCATTCTCCTCTCCTTCCTATCTAACAGAACTCTGGGCCCAGAAGCGATGGGGAAAACCTACATCTTAGCTTCCCTTGGTTTGAAGAGGGTAGCCAGAAGACTTAGTTCTGACCGATGATATGCAAGCAGAAGTCATTGTGTAGCAATTTCATAAAAGAGTTTTTAAAAGAAGACAGACTCAATAGACACATAACTTTTTGCTTTTCCTGTCCTTTCTTCCTATCATACAGACATGATGCCTGGTGCTACAGGGGCTATCTGTCTTATATATAGACTCCTATATATACCCTGAGGATGACACTGCAGGAAAGAATAGTAGAGTATAAAGACACAGGGGCTTGTTGGCAACCAGTAACCAAATTTCTGTCCTTATGAAATTGTTTTTTTCTGGATATTTCATATAAATATAATCATGTAATATGTGGTCTTTTGTGTCTGGCTTCCTTCATCTAGCATAAAATTTTTAAGGTTCATCCATATTGTAGTTCATTCATACTTCATTCTTTCTAATGGTTGAATAATACTCAACTGTATAGACACATCACATTTTGTTTGTCCATCCATTAACTGATAGCATTTGGTTTATTTCAGGTTTTTAGCTATTATGAATAACGCCCCTGTGAACCTGGGAGAAGAATTGCAGGTCATATAGTGACTCTATCTTTAGCATTGTAAGAAAGTACTGGATTATGTAATGAAGGGCATTTTTAAGTATGGGAAGTTTTAGGTTTATTTTGTGGATTTATTTGGTGAATATAGCTACCAAGAATCTACTCTGTGTATAAGAAGATGAAAATATTGGGTTGGCCAAAAAGTTCGTTCAGAACCCAAATGAACTTTTTGGCCAACACAACATATCAAATAAATACAGTTCAGGTAAGGTGAAAGGGAAGAGGCGCTTCATTTTTGCTGATGGAATCAGAGAGGGCTTCAGGGAGAAAGTGTCATTTGGTTAAGCCTTGAAAGATGAATAAGATTTCCTTAAGTAGATGAAAGGGAGTGGAATAGGATGGACAGGGTTTTCCAAATAGCAGGAGCAGTATAGCAAAAGCAGCAATTTTGGAAAGGATGTGACAATGTCAACTGAAGCACAGGCTTCAGAAAATGATGAGTTGATTAGTAAAGGAAGGCAGGGCTAGATCATAGAAAGCCTCAAAGGCCATGCAAAGGATTTGAGAGTTTATTTCACCTATGGCTGATTCATGTTGATGTTTGACAGAAAACAGAAAAATTCTGTGAAGCAATTATCCTTCAATAAAAAATAAATTTAAAAAAGCAATGAAAAGCCACTTGTAATAGGGCCCCAGGCAACTGATGTCTTTGGCCTTGTTCTGGAAAGAGTTTTGTTAGGCTCAAAAGAGGTAATATTTGAGATGTGGAAGGAAGTTAGGAGGGAAAAGAAGTCATTTCCTGAGATGTGGTGCCAATGAGGCACCACTGAGTTACCTCAGAGATGGTTTGTCTTCTGGCCACAAAGATTTGCTTTTGAAATTTGACTTCATTAATAAGATTTCTTTTTCCATCATTCTTTCTGTTTTTTATCTTTTTTAGCAGTTATTTTGTGTGTGTGTGTGAAATAGCAGTTACTTTCACTTACGATGTAAAGAAGCAGAAAAGTTGTGTGGCAGACACTGCTTGTCCTTACCCAATATCCATTCTCCTCTCCTTCCTATCTAACAGAACTCTGGGCCCAGAAGCGATGGGGAAAACCTACATCTTAGCTTCCCTTGGTTTGAAGAGGGTAGCCAGAAGACTTAGTTCTGACCGATGATATGCAAGCAGAAGTCATTGTGTAGCAATTTCATAAAAGAGTTTTTAAAAGAAGACAGACTCAATAGACACATAACTTTTTGCTTTTCCTGTCCTTTCTTCCTATCATACAGACATGATGCCTGGTGCTACAGGGGCTATCTGTCTTATATATAGACTCCTATATATACCCTGAGGATGACACTGCAGGAAAGAATAGTAGAGTATAAAGACACAGGGGCTTGTTGGCAACCAGTAACCAAATTTCTGTCCTTATGAAATTGTTTTTTTCTGGATATTTCATATAAATATAATCATGTAATATGTGGTCTTTTGTGTCTGGCTTCCTTCATCTAGCATAAAATTTTTAAGGTTCATCCATATTGTAGTTCATTCATACTTCATTCTTTCTAATGGTTGAATAATACTCAACTGTATAGACACATCACATTTTGTTTGTCCATCCATTAACTGATAGCATTTGGTTTATTTCAGGTTTTTAGCTATTATGAATAACGCCCCTGTGAACCTGGGAGAAGAATTGCAGGTCATATAGTGACTCTATCTTTAGCATTGTAAGAAAGTACTGGATTATGTAATGAAGGGCATTTTTAAGTATGGGAAGTTTTAGGTTTATTTTGTGGATTTATTTGGTGAATATAGCTACCAAGAATCTACTCTGTGTATAAGAAGATGAAAATATTGGGTTGGCCAAAAAGTTCGTTCAGAACCCAAATGAACTTTTTGGCCAACACAACATATCAAATAAATACAGTTCAGGTAAGGTGAAAGGGAAGAGGCGCTTCATTTTTGCTGATGGAATCAGAGAGGGCTTCAGGGAGAAAGTGTCATTTGGTTAAGCCTTGAAAGATGAATAAGATTTCCTTAAGTAGATGAAAGGGAGTGGAATAGGATGGACAGGGTTTTCCAAATAGCAGGAGCAGTATAGCAAAAGCAGCAATTTTGGAAAGGATGTGACAATGTCAACTGAAGCACAGGCTTCAGAAAATGATGAGTTGATTAGTAAAGGAAGGCAGGGCTAGATCATAGAAAGCCTCAAAGGCCATGCAAAGGATTTGAGAGTTTATTTCACCTATGGCTGATTCATGTTGATGTTTGACAGAAAACAGAAAAATTCTGTGAAGCAATTATCCTTCAATAAAAAATAAATTTAAAAAAGCAATGAAAAGCCACTGTAGATTTTTGTTGATACAAGTTACATTTTGAGTTGGGTGTTTTAGGAAACCCAATACTGGTGCACTGTTTTTTTTTTTCCAGAGGATTACTGTGACATTGACTAGAAAATGAAGCTAGAGAATGTCAGTGCTGTGAATATGAAGTACTCTGAGTAAGGTGATTGAAATAGGCCAAAGTGGAGATACAGAAATATATGTGTCTACAAATTCATGGGAATATGTCATCTCCTTTCAAGAAGATTAAGAAGCTTCTATGGTTTTCAAAAAATAAAAATAGAAAAAGACACAGGGGCCTGAATATCCAGTGGATCCTGGACTCTAACACTTAATTTCTTGTTAAATATATATGCATGTATATGAACCCTACTTGTTTAAACCTCTGGGTTTGTTTGTATGTTTGTTTGCTTTTATTAGTAGTAGTTGTTGCCAAATGCAATCCAGATTGGTAAATTTGCATACCTTCTTAAGCTGGAGTTTAAAGAATAGTGGGATAACATAATCCTCTAAGAAAGAGATGAAAGAGGTGATACTGAGGGGAAAATTAGAGGAAGGCATTCCTTCCTTCCTGTAGGCCTTTCTTCCCAAGCTCCTTTTTATCCAAACCAGGGAATTTCTTCTGTTCTGATTAAATCAGGGAGGCTGTTCCCTTACAAGGCGTGGCAGTGAGAAAGAGCCTTCAAGAGAGAGCGAAACCCAGGAGGTAAAATATGGGCATCTGATACAAGCTGTACCTTCCCTCCTACATCTCTCTTTTGGAACTCTTCTCTGGCAAAACCTAGGATGTTCCCTGTTCTATTTCTTTTTAAATATGCAAATGTAATGATTTAATGACTACACACAAGACAAAGTGATAAAATTGTGCTTCTTTTAGAGACTGGTGACAATGAGATGTTTAGCTATAATTTTCCCATACCAACTTGAAACAATATTCATATTGAATAAACACCTTCACAAATGAATCATGAGTGATGAATACACACAGAGTTTGAACAAAGCAAATCATAAATAGAAAATTATTGAAATTATTCATATTTCAATTCAACATGTTTTTTGTATTTAAAATTTGATACCTGTAGAAGATCACAGTAAAATGATTGTATTTTCAGACATTACAGATAAAGTATATCATCATTTATAATCATTAAAGTAC
>SJYT01027116.1:0-20816 GCA_006410635.1 Cephalophus harveyi | reverse complement strand
ATCAAAATAAAAAAAATCCCAGTTTGTTTAAAATATAAACATTTTGGAGCCTTTCAAGATGGTGGAGAAATAAGACGAAGAGATCACCTCCCTGCCCCCCAAATACATCAAAAATTTATCTGCCTGCGGAACATACAGAATACCTCATGAATGCTGGCAGAGGATCTGAGACATCCAAAAAGGCAAACCAATCTCTTCAAAATGAGGTATGGCAAAGGATAAAGATTTAAAAAGAGACGAAAGATTTTGGGACAGGGACCTGCACCCTGCGGAGGGAGTCGCGAAGGAGGAAAAGTTTCCACACACTCAGAAACCCTCTCATGGGCAGTGTCAGAAGGAGTTTTGGAACCTCAGGGGGAAGTGCAGTGACAGGTGCTCTGAAGGCAAAACTAAGAATTCACCACAGAGATCATTGCCAAGCAGCACTTCCCAGCAGAGAGGCGGCTCACATGCCCATGCATGGAGTGAGTAGGGGCTGGGTGCTCAGGCTCAGGCTTCAGGGGTTGGACTTCAGGGAGAATACCCGGGTTGAATTCCATGAAGATACTCTCAGGAAGCTAGTATGACACATCTGAGGGAGCCCAGAGAAAAGCCTGGGCCTGCCATACAGGCAAAAGATTATTGCCTCGGGAATGCTCTCTCTGCATGCACAGAACACAGGACCTTACATTTGCGAATGCCGAAGGGGGATGAGCTGGCTGTGACTCCAGAGGTAGAAGAGCTGGTGCCAATGCCAGAGGTGGAAAACAGGTTGCTGCTATAGTCTCACCCCCAGGGTCACAGGTGCCACCAAGCTGTGAGTGGGCATGGGTTGCTGCCCATGTCTTCCTGGGAGCCTGAACAGCTTGGCTTTGCCAAAGGACCCACAATCCAGGGCCAACTACCCCTGGGGATGTGCACAACTTTCTTCAGACTGTGGCTACTTCCTGCAGGTCTCAGGCATGGCTGGCACTCTGCACACACCCCGGCTATGTCTACCATACCCCTCTCTCTCCCTAGCCCAACTAAGCAAGTGAGCACTAATAAGCTTCTACTTTCACCACTCCCCCATGTCTGGGTAGAGAAGAGACACTGGAGGGTGACTTGCAAGCAGAGGCAGGCCCAAAATCAAAGTGGAACACCAGAGGCTGTGCGAGTAAAGGAGAAAAGGGGAAAGTGCTTCTACAGCCACAGATACAGTAGATTAAGTCTCCATAATTAGCCCGAGACTATGGAATTTAGGTGCAACTGTACACTATGAGAGCAGTTACAAGCTGGAGTAAAGCAAGCTCTGAGTAAGAGCTGATCTCCCACTGCCCAAAAGAGGTACAGAGACCTTCATAGAATTATCGGAGAATTTTCTAAGTAGGAAGATTGTCTGGAACATATTGTATGGAGAGAAAATGAGGAATCACAAGGATATTCTTCTTACTACCACTCTCTATATATTTTCCCTAGTATTTCCTATTTTTATCATTCTCATATTGTTCTAATGTTTTTTTATTATTTTTTAAATTTTTATTTATTTATAACCTAACATTTCCTTTTTAAAAACACCTTACTTTAAAAATAAATCCATTTCATCTTTTCCCTAGTTTTACAGTACTGTTTAGTTATACTGCATTTTTATCCTGTTTTTAATTTTGCATTTCTGCTAGTATAATTTTTAGTACTCATTTTCACTTAGGATTTGTTTATTGGCTAGATTACTCTCTTCTTGTTGACTCCTGTTTTCCCCCCCTTTCCCCCTTTTTTCTCTCCTCTCTTTATGTGCGAGTCTCTTTGGGTGTTCTTTGCTGTTGACTGTCATTTTACCATTAATATTAGGATTTTGTCTTCTGTGTTATGTGGCCTGTAAAGTATTGGTGCTACAGTAAGGAGTTGGGCCTGAAACCCATGGTGGGAGAGTTAAGTCCAAGCCTTTGGACCACCAGAGAACTGATGACCCAATTGATCATTAATCGGTGAAAGCCCTTCCAAAGGCCTCCATCTCAACACTAAGACCAAGATCCATGCAAAGGCCACCAAGCTCCAGTGTCTGATGAGTCATTCAAAACCTTTAGCCAAACAGGAACAGAACCCTTCCCATTAACAGAAAGGCAGCCCGAAGCTATACAAAGCCCACAGACATCCAAGACATATTACTGGACATGGTGCTACTCTTCAGATAAACAAGATCCAGCTCCATCCAGCAGAAAAAAGGCACAAGTTCACCATCTAGGACACCCTCAACGCATTGGTTGAACCCTACCCATGGGGAGCAGACACCACAATTAAGGGGAACTACATTGGAAAAGACTCTGGTGCTGGGAGGGATTGGGGGCAGGAGGAGAAGGGGACAACCGAGGATGAGATGGCTGGATGGCATCATGGACTCGATGGACCTGAGTCTGAGTGAACTCCGGGAGATGGTGATGAACAGGGAGGCCTGGCGTGCTGCGATTCATGGGGTTGCAAAGAGTCGGACACGACTGAGCAACTGAACTGACTGACTGACTGACTGACAATATTCAAGCCTGTAGAGAAGAGACTCAAAACACAATAAGTTAAACAAAATGAAATGACAGAGAAACATACAGCAGATGAAGGAATAGTAAAAACCCACATGAACAAACAAATGAAGAGGAAATAAGCAGTCTATCTGAAAAAGAATTCAGAGTATTGATAGTAAAGATGATCCAAAATCTTGGAAATAAAATGGAGGCACAGATAAGTAAACTGGAGGCACTTATCAAGAAGATGCAAGAACTGTTTAACAAGGATCTAGAAGAATTAAAGAATAGACAATCAACAATGAACAACACTGAGATGAAACAATAACTGAGATGAAAAATACACTAGAAGAAATGAATAGCAGAATAGCTGAGGCAGAAGACTAGATAAGTGAACTGGAAGGTAGAATAGTGGAAATAACTGAAGAGAGCAGAGTAAAAAAAAGTGAATAAAAAGAAATAAGGAGAGTCTCAGAGACCTCTGGAACAACACCAATTGTACCAAAAATTGAATTATAGGTGTCTCAGAAGAAGAAGACCAAAAGAAAGTATATGAGAAAACATTTGAGGAAATTATAGTCAAAAACTGCCCTAACATGGGAAAGGAAACAGCCACCCAAGTCCAGGAAGCTCAGAGTCCCATACAGGATAAATGCAAAGAAGTGAAGTGAAGTTGCTCAGTCGTGTCTGACTCTTTGCGACCCTGTGGACTGTAGCCCACCAGGCTCCTCCATCCATGGGGTTCTCCAGGCAAGAATACTGGAGTGGGTTACCATTTCCTTCTCCAGGGGATCTTCCCAACCCAGGGATCGAACCTAGGTCTCCCGCATTGCAGGAAGATGCTTTAACCTCTGAGCCACCAGGGAAGCCCTGCAAAGAGAAACATGCCAAAACACATTAATCAAACTTGCAAAAATTAAACACAAAGAAAAAATTATTAAAAGCATCAAGGAAAATAACAAATGATATGCAAGGTGATCCCTGTAAGTCTAACAGCTGACATTTCAACAGAAACTCTCAGGCCAGAAGGAAGTGGCAGCATACACTTAAAATGATGAAAGGGAAAAAAATTACAACAAAAATTACTCTCTCCAGCAAGAATCTGTTTCAGATTCGAAGGAGAAATCAACAGTTTAACAGACAAACAATAGTTAAAGAGAATATAGCACCATGACCACCCGAAGAAGAACTAAAGAACCTCTTAGAAAAGGTGAAAGAGGAAACCTTAAAACTGAACATTCAAAAAACAAAGATCATGGCATCTGGTCCCATCACTTCATGGCAAATAGATGGGGAAACAGTGGAAACAGTGTGAGACTTTATTCTTGGGGCTCCAAAATCACTGCAGATGGTGATTGCAGCCATGAAATTAAAAGACACTTACTCTTTGGGAGGAAAGTTATGACCAACCTAGATAGTATATTAAAAAGTAGAGACATTACTTTGCCAACAAAGGTCCATCTAGTCAAGGCTATGGTTTTTCCAGTGGTCATATATGGATGTGAGAGTTGGACTGTGAAGAAAGCAGAGCACCGAAGAATTGATGCTTTTGAACTGTGGTGTTGAAGACTCTTGAGAGTCCCTTGGATTGCAAGGAGATACAACCAGTCCATCCTAAAGGAAATCAGTCCTCAATATTCATTGGAAAGATGATATGCTGAAGTTGAAACTCCAATACTTTGGCCACCTGATGTGAAGAGCAGACTCATTAGAAAATACCCTGATGCTGAGAAAGACTGAAGGCAGGAGGAGGAGAGGACAAAGCATGAGATGGTTGGACAGCATCATTGACTCAATAGACATGTTTGAGCAAACCCTGGGAGATAGTGAAGGACAGGGAACCCTGGCGTGCTGCAGTCCATGGGGTCTCAAAAAAGTGAGACATGACTGAGCAACTGAACAACATCTTTTCTCTTAGTGCTTTCAAATCTTTTCCTGTTTCTTTGACTTTTGATATTTTAATTATAAAGTTTATTCAATTTATCGCCATCAGGTTCAACCTAATGGGGTCTTTTGGCCTCATGGATGTAGATGTCCATTTCTTTCCCCAGATTTGGCAACTTTTTGGTCATTACTGCTTTAAATATACTTTCTGTCCCTTTTACTTTTTCTTCTCTTTCTTGGATTCCACCAATGAAGACATTGTTAAATAATGCCCCAAGAGTTCTATAGGTTTTCCTTTTATTCTTTCTGCTCCCCTGACAGTAATTTCAAATACTCTGTCTTCTAGATCACTAATTCTCCTGCATCATCAAGTCTACTGCTGATTCTCACTATTTAATTCTTCAGGTTAATCATTTTATTCTTCAGCTGTAGCATATCTGAACTGGTTTTTTATGGTTTATATTTTTGTTGTTGATCCTATCTTTTTGTTCATACATTATTTTCCTAATTTTGTTTAGTTGTCTGTATTTACATTCTTATAGCTCACTAAACTTCAATATGATTATTCTGAATTCTTTATCTCACAGTTCATAGATCTTCATTTATTTAGGATCAGTTATTGGATCTTAAATAGAGTCCCTTTGTGATTCTATGTTTCCCTGATTTTTCGTGATCCTTGATTCCTTACATTTCTATCTGTATATTAGAGTAAGTGGTCTCCTCTTCCTGACTTTACAAGTTTGCTTTGGCAGAGAACCCTTCACAACTCTTCACCTGAACAGTCAACTCAAGTTTTGGTCCTTGTAGTGTGACCTGACATCATCTGGCAGGTGGGGATTGCTGTCTGTGTCCTTCTCTGGGAGAGCTTACTTCTCAAGCTCGAGGTCAGATGGAGTGCCTCTTGCTGAAAACATTTGAATAAGACCTCAGGCTTGCTTCCCTGTCCAAGTGAAGCTATAGGATGGGCTCCATGATTTCCAATTTTCTCTGATGGGTTTTCTGGATGGTCAGGAGTGGGTACTATATTCAATAGTTTATGGAGCTATGAATTAGTTCTTCTGTCCATGCAGGTCAGCAGAATGGGTACCAAGGCCAGCAAGTCTTGTTGTTTAGGGACTCAAGTCAAGTAGAACTATGTACTGAATTCCGTGGGTATATGGGCCACTTGCTTTGCTCTGTTGTTGGGGAGAGTCATTGGCTTGGATATCTGCTCAAGTGCCACCATAAGCAGGGGTTAAGGGATGGATAGATTACTCAGCTTAGTATATTCTGTTATTAGGTTTTCTGTTTGAGCAGGCTGAAGGGTGTATGTAGCAGTCGGTGAGGCTACAAATTAATTTCCCTTCCCAGGTGTAGCCATCATACAGGCCTAATGTTAGTAAGGCTCTTGTTTGGGGACCAAACTAAGCAGAACTGTCACAAAATTCCCCAGACTGGTGGGCCATTGCTTGACTTTGCAAATGGTCAGGCTGCCTGCTGGGCTCTCTAACTCAAGTGCCAGTGTAATGAGGGTTGTAGGATGGACTACACAGATTCCTGGGAGTTCTGATTAAGTTTCCTGGTAAGGTAGGGTTCCTGGCTATACACGGCCATGAGGGCTATGTACTACCTTGCCTGTCTATGTAGGCCTGTAGGACAGGTCCTGGGGCTGGCATGTTTCTTGTTTGGGAACCACATCACACAATTCACTTGAATGCTATTAGATTTGGTAGCCTTCTAGATGCTCTGACCAAGCTTTCTGGTCAGGTGGGACTGGGAACTTCATTAAGCAGCAGGCAGGACTGTTAACCTCTCTGCACCGTGGGGCAGCAGAACAGCTCCAAGTCTGAAAAGGCATGTTGCCTAAGGAGACTGAATCAGGCAGACTTGTGCCCTGTCAAGTTCTCTGGTAAGACTGGGCCACCATCTTGGCTCTGAAGATGAGTAATTCTGCAGGTTGAGATTTCCTGCTGCTGTCAGTAGGAACTCAGTCTGCCAAGACTCAAGTGCTTATTGATAAAAGCCCTGTCTCTATCACTATCTGACCTCAGTAGTCAAGTCCCACAGATTCTCCGGTGATCTCATGAGGCAAGATCTGAGTGGATCTTCTGAGAAGTAACCCACAACACTGGAGCATCTGAATGTCCACCTTGGGCTCTCTTTTTCCCAGTGAAGATGCTGTAAGCTCATGGGGGCTCTCTCAGTGCAGTGCAGTGACAGCTAAAACTGAGTCAATTCAAAGAAACTTAACCTGTCAGGGTTATAAGTTTGATTAGAGTAGACTATATAGTCTAATGTCCTATGAATATGGAAATAGAACTCAAGCATAAAATTTAGTAGTAATGCCAAGCTTCATACTCTTAGTCTAGTTTTCTTTCTAATATGCCTGGCCCAGAGAACATGCATGGGGATCATTCACTAAAGGAATGAATAAATGGATTAAAGTTATACCTAAACTGAAACAAGTGGTTCTGACAATGCTGTGGGAATGGAGATAAATAGAACAGGCTTGTTAGTATCAGACCAGAAACTTTTAGAAGACAAGAGCAAGGTTTCCTGATCTTTTCCTACATACTTATTTTATTTTATATGGCCCAAGAAGAACTATCAGAAACCTAGAAAAATGCCTAATGAGGACAATGAATGATTCTGCTCTCAAAAAACTCTGTCTCTGTCTCTTTGCCTTTCTCTGTTTCTCTCTCTCTCACACACACGTAATTCCTCTTTTGCCAGGAAGCAGGAAATGGCAACCCACTCCAGTGTTCTTGCCTGGAGAATCCCAGGGATGGCGGAGCCTGGTGGGCTGCCGTCTATGGGGTCGCACAGAGTCAGACACGACTGAAGCGACTTAGCAGCAGCAGCAGCAGCAGGATATCCTGTAAGGAAGCTGGCATATTGTGGCATTAAAAAGAGCACTGGAGCTGGACTCAGAGAATTCTAGGTTTGGATTAAAGCTCTGCCACTTACAACCTGTATGACAAATTATGACAAATTATGTAACTTTTCTGAGCTTGTTTCCTCATTTGTCCAAAGAGAATTAAAAAACCTCCTCACAGTGTTGCTGGGAAAAGTAGATGAGATAATTTAATAAAAAGTTGATCAAATAATGGTTAATAATGTATTGAGTCCCTATATGACCAACCTAGATAGCATATTCAGAAGCAGAGACATTACTTTACCAACAAAGGCCCATGTAGTCAAGGCTATGGTTTTTCCAATAGTCATGTATGGATGTGAGAGTTGGACTGTGAAGAAAGCTGAGTGCTGAAGAATTGATGCTTTTAAACTGTGATGTTGGAGAAGACTCTTGAGAGTCCCTTGGACTGCAAGGAGATCCAACCAGTCCATCCTAAAGGAGATCAGTCCTGGGTGTTCTTTGGAAGGAATGATGCTAAAGCTGAAACTCCAGTACTTTGGCCACCTCATGTGAAGATTTGACTCATTGGAAATGACTCTGATGCTGGGAGGGATTGGGGGCAGGAAGAGAAGGGGACGACAGAGGAAGAGATGGCTGGATGGCATCACCGACTTGATGGATGTAAGTTTGAGTGAACTCTTGGAGTTGGTGATGGACAGGGAGGCCTGGCATGCTGTAACTCATGGGGTTGCAAAGAGTCGGACACGACTGAACGACTGAACTGAACTGAACTGCACTGAGCCCCTATAATAGAAATTAAACTAAAATGACTAAAATAAATAGGGATTTTGTGTCACTAACAAAAATCTGGAAGTAGATCACAGAGGTGTGGGACAACGGTTTCACAAAGTCATTAAAGACCAGATTCTTGTGGTTTTTGGCTCCACCATCCCAAGTATATATCTTTTTTCTTTGTGCTCTCCTGTTGACATCACTTTCTAAGCATGAAAAGGAGGAGGACAAAAAGACATGCCAGCTGAGTCTATCACTTTTCATCAGGAAATTTGCTTCCAGAACCCCCAATCAGGGATCTTTTGCTTGTATTTCATTGGCCACAACTGAGTCATTTGGGTAATACTAGCTGCAGTGAGTCTGGCAAAGAGAATTTTAAGTGAGTGCATTGTTGACCCTAGTTAAATCATGATTCTATAAGGAAGAAGGGAAGAATGGATAAATGGTAGGCAACTTGCAGAGTTTATTGCAATGGTGTATCTGAAAGATTTTATACATAAGGACAGTCTGGGATGTAAGAGATGTTCAATAAATGTGAGTCATTGATCTCTGAATCTGAGAAAAGTTCAGCTGATGGATGAAGACAAAGTCATTCTGGCCTATTGGATTGGGGTATTCAAGAGTCAGATTTTCAGACTGGAGCTCCCCACCAAGGCATCTGCTTACATTTTGTTTCTTAAAGAATTTGAAAGATATTGGGGAAATCCCTGAAAAAAAAAAAAGATTGTAAAACCTCACACCTCAAGATCTTTCCTACTGACCTCAAGCAACTCCTGAAATTATCATTCAGCTTATTCTTTTGAACTAAGGCATTACATCTAGTTTAAAATACCAACTTGTCACCTTAGAGTGGATAATATGTTGGTCTTTTAAGCCCTTTGCAAATCATCACAACTAAAAATGTAAGACATAAGATGTACCCTGAAAGAATGATGATGTGGGTACTTATGGAAATGTGAAGATGAGGTGTAAAAAGTCCAAACTAGGGGAAAACTCAGGGTAACTCTGTGAAGACAGACAATCAGATTTATACTTAGATGGTGGGCACAGGAACCCACAAAGAAGTATAAGCCCCTAAAGATCAATTTATTCTTTTCCTCTGGAATCAACCTGCTTAGTCATCATGATCAAGTTTTTAAGCCATTTGTGGGACACAAAGGCCACCAACAAATTTTTCAAGTTCTCTTGTTTTACCCTGTTCTCCAATTCACTGACAAAGCTTGACCTCACTTTCTTTCCTATCACCATGGTTGAAATCCTTTTATGGATAGAGAAGGAAGGCTAGAACAAGAGTCAGGAGATTCAATTTCCAACTTTGATGCTGATTTTTTGATAACATGGGGAAGTTGTTTAAAATAAATATTGCAAAGTTTTACTTTTCCCATCAATCAAATGAGGATGAGAATCCCCATCTGGCTCAGGGGATGATTGTGTACCATCCTTCAGATAAGTGAAAGAAAGGGCTTTGAAAAGAATAAATCATGATGTTTAGTACAAATGTAATACATTGTTTTCTGGGTTTGTTGTTCAGTCACTAAGTCATATCCAATTTTTTTGCAGCCCCATGGACTGCAACACTCCAGGATTCCCTGTCCTTAACCATCTCCCAGAGTTTTCTCAAAGTCATGTCCATTGTGTCAGTGATGCCATCCAACCATCTCATCCTCTGTCATCCCCTTCTCCTCCTGCCTTCAATCTCTTGCAGCATCAGAGTCTTTTCCAATGAGTAAGCTCTTTGCATCAGGTAGCCAAAGTATTGGAGTTTCAGCTTCGACATCAGTTCCTCCAATGAACACCCAGGACTGATCTCCTTTTAGGATGGACTGGTTGGATCTCCTTGCAGTCCAAGAGACTCTCAAGAGTCTTCTCCAACACCACAGTTCAAAAGCATCAATTCTTTGGCGCTCAGCCTTCTTTATGGTCCAACTCTCACATCTATACATGACTGCTGGAAAAACCATATCTTTGACTAGACAGACCTTTGGTGCCCAAGTAATGTCTCTGCTTTTTAATATGCTGTCTAGGTGTGTCATAGATTTTCTCTCAAGGAGCAAGTGTCTTTTAATTTCATGGCTGCAGTCACTGTCCACAATGATTTTGCAGCCCAAGAAAATAAAGTCTGCCACTGTTTCCATTGTTTCCCCATCTATTTGCCATGACGTGATGGGACCGAATGCCATGATCTTCATTTTTTGAATGGTGAGCAAAAAGAGAGGGCACTTGACAAAGGTTTTAACAGTTTTCTCCTGACAACTCAAGGGGGAAAATGGCTTTAGACAAAAATCAGCCTATTATTATTTTTTTAATATAAATTTATTTATTTTAATTGGAGGTTAATTACTTTACAATATTGTATTGGTTTTGCCATACATCAACATGAATCCTATTATTAATGGGGCATGATATTAATTTTAACTCTAAAGTGTTTGAGACATAAGGCTTATTACTTAGCTTGATCATTAACAGAAAAAATAGCAGATGACACTTGGATAATAAAGGAGCAATAAAGTATCTAAAATGGTTATAAAGGAGTTACTTGTTGAGCCATCAGGAAGAGTACTGAGATGGTACAATTTCCAGAGTCCATAGATTCAGCTCCAGGTGCTTAGGCATAAGGAAGCCCAGAAAGAAAAGAGACTCAAGGATTCTACTTGTTTTCCAGTAGAGAGAAGAGGTAGAGGGATTGTCTTTTTGGTCTCTGAGTAACATAACCCCGAAGTCTCCTTTTCCCCAATGTCCTTCAGTTTTATGTTAAGAACTATCAATTGGTACTATGCTTACTGGGCTTCCCTGGTAGCTCATTAGTATAGAATCCATCTGCCAAGGCAGGAGATGCTGGATTGATCCCTGCATCAGGAAGATCTCCTGGAGAAGGAAATGGAAACCCACTCCAATATTCTTTCCTAGGAAATTCCATGGACAGAGGAGCCTGGAGGGCTACAGACCATGGAGTCACAAAAGATTAGAACATGACTTAGTGACAGAATAACAACAACAACAATTATAATTACTACTGTGGTCGACACCTCATTCTTTGTGCACTAGATGACAATCTTGACACCAGCCACACCGACAGTTTCTTATAGATAGCTGGCTACACCTTTAGATCTTGGTCTAGGAAGACATGACTATACTTACATGCATAGCCATAGCTATAGCTATTAAAATATTAATGCAAAATTAATGAAATGCAAACCTATCCATAGACTTGCATATGACTTATGATATTGCCTACTACAAAAATTTGATTGGGGAAATTCTCTATTCTTGAGAAGTTAGTTGAACTAAAAAATATAGAGAGAAGGAGGCAATTAGTAAGAGGACTAGAATCTGAAAGATGGTGGTAAAGAGAGACAAGGGTAACCTTCATGGGCCAATTTTCAGCTTAAATTCTCTGAAAACAGAGCCACATGTTTAGAGTTAATGAAAAGGGTGAGAAACTGCCTATAACTGAAAATGTGAAATCGCAGACTAACCATGGGATAGCTGCATTACGATCATAGAAAACTACTAGAATGAGGAACCAGTTGCTGAAATCTGTGGAATTTTTTTGACCCATTCTATAGTTCCCTTTTACTGAACACCAGGTGATTTACTTATCCTGTGCTCCTGGGCACATGTCCCTAAAATAAATCTATCATACTTAAACAGTGAGTTTATTATAATCAAAAGAACTAAGTCTATATATAGAAACCCTTAACCTCTTGCTCTCTTCCCAATCTCTGTTTCCTTATAACTTAATCCTTTTTAATCAAAATGCTCCTTCTTCCACAACATTTCCATATTCATTAGGACTCTTCTACAAAATATGTGAGGTCCCATATTCTTATTATGCTGCTACTCAAGTCCCAAGTCTTGTATTTCTAGCAATTGTTAATATTTGTATGGAATGTTCACATTCCTTTAAAAATTTTTATGCCATAGCCCTGAGAGGTGGACAAGGTAGTTGTTCTTACCTTATTTTTCTTTTTTTAATTAGAGGATAATTGCTTTGCATATTGTGATAGTTTTTGCCATACACCAGCATGAATCGACATTATGTATAGATATGTTCCCTCCATCTTGAACCTGCCTCTCATCTCCCTCCCCATCACACCCCCCTAGGTTGTCACAGAGCATAGGCTTGGGGTTCCCTGCATCATACATTGAACTCCCACTGGTGATCCTTTGTACCTATGGTAAAATATGTATTTCAATGTTATTCTTTCAAAGTATTCCACCCTCTCCTTCCCCTACTGTCCAAAATTCTGTTCTTTATGTGTGTGTCTCCATTGGTGCCCTGCATGTAGGATTCTCAGCACTATCTTTCTAGAATCCACATGTATGTGTTGGTATATGATATTGACCTTTCCCTTTCTGACTTACTTCACTCTGTATAATAGACTTTAGGTTCACCCACCTCTTTTAAACTACACAAATGTGCTCCTTTTTATAGGTGAGTATATTCCACTGTATATATATACCACAAATTCCATATCCATACACCTGTCAATGGACATCAAGGTTGCTTACATGTCCTAGCTATTGTAGATAGTGCTGCAATGAACAGTGGTGTATATGTGTCTTTTTTATTCTGGTTTATTCACAGGGTATATGTCCAGTAGTGAAATTGCTGGGTCATATGGTAGCTTTACTCTGAACTTTTTAAGCAATCTCCATTCTGTGTTCCACAGTGGCTGTATCAAGTTGCATTAACACCAACAGTGTAAAAGGCATCCCTTTTCTCTACACCCTCTCCAGCAGTTAATGTTTGTAGATTTTGATGATGGCCATTCTGACTGATGTAAGGTGATACTTCACTGTAGTTTTGATGTGCATTTCTCTAATGATGAGTGATGTTGAGCATCCTTTCATGTGTTTATTAGCCATCTTGTATGTCTTTGGATAAATGTCTGTTTAGGCCTTCTGTCCATGTTTTGACTGGGTTGTTTATTTTTCTGGCATTGAGCTACATGAACTGCTTGTATATACTGGAGATTATTTTTTGTCAGTTGTTTCATTTGCTTTTAAGTTCTCCCATGCTGAGAATTGTCTTTTCACCTTGTTTATAGTTTCCTTTGCTGTGCAAAATATTTTAAGTTTAATTACACCTGATTTGTTTATTTTTATTTTTATTACCATTATTCTAGGAGATGGGCCATAGAGGATTTTTGCTGTGGTTTGTGTCAGAGAGTGTTTTGCCTATGTTTTTCTCCAAGAGGTTTATAGTTTCTGGTCTTATATTTAGGTCTTCAATCCATTTTGAGTTTATTTTCTTGTATAGTGTTTGGAGGTGTTCTAATCTCATTCTTTTACATGTAGCTGACCAGTTTTCTGAGGACCATTTGCTGAAGAAACTGTCTTTTCTCCACTGCAAATTTTTGCCTCCTTTGTCAAAGATAAGGTACCCATAGGTGAGTGGATTTATCTCCAAGCTATCTCATTCCATTGGTGTATATTTCTATTTTTATGCCTATACCATACTGTCTTGATTACTGTAGCTTTGTAGAATTGTCTGACATCAAGAAGCTTGATTCCTCCAATTCCATTCTTCTTTCTCAAAATTGCTTTGGCTATTCTGTGTCTTTTGTGTTTCTATACAAATTGTGACAAAGCACTGGTTCACAATTGGAAAAGGAGTAGGTCAAGGCTGTATATTGTCACCCTGCTTATGTAACTTATAGGCAGAGTTCATCATGCAAAATGCTAGGCTGAATGGAGCTCAAGCTGAAATCAAGGTTGGTGGGAGAAATATCAATAACCTCATATGTGCAATAACACCATCCTAATGGCAAAAAAATAAGAGGAACTAAAGAGCCTCTAGATGAAGGTGAAAGAGGAGAGTGAAAAAGCTGGCTTAAAACTCAGGATTCAAAAAATTAAGATTATAGCATCCAGTCCCATCGCTTCATGAAAAATAGAGGGAAAAAAATGGAAACTGTGGGTTTTATTTTCTTGGACTCCAAAATCACTGCAGAGTATGACTGCAGCCATGAAATTAAAAAACGCTTACTCTTTGGAAGAAAAGCTATGATAAACTTAGAGGGCATATTAAAAATCAGAGACATCACTTTGCTGATAGAGATCCACATAGTCAAAGCTATGTTTTTTCCAGTAGTCGTGTATGATTGTGTGGTTTGAAACATAAATACGGCTGAGTGCTGAAGAATTGATGCTTTCAAACTGTGGTGCTGGAAAAGATTCTTGAGAATCCCCTGGCCAGCAAGGAAATCAAATCAGACAATCCTAAAGGAAATCAACTGGGGATAATATTTGCTGTGGATTTGTCATATATAGATTTTATTATGTTGTGGTATGTTCCTTCTATGCCTACTTTCTGAAGACTTTTTTTTTTTTTAATCACAAATGGACATAGAATTTTGTCAAAGGCTTGTCTGCATCTATTGAGACAATCATATGGTTTTTATCTTTCTATTTGTTAATATGGTGTATCACACTGATAAAGCACACTTGATCATGATATATGATCTTTTTAATATGTTGTTGGATTCTGTTTGCTAGAATTTTGTTGAGGATTTTTGCATCTATGTTCATCAGTGATATTAGCCTGTAATTTTCCTTTTTTGTGGCATCTTTGTCTGGTTTTCACATCAAGGTGGTGATGGCCTCGTAAAATGAGTTTGAGAGTTTTCCTTCCTCTGTAATTTTAAGTTTTTACCTAGGATATGTGTTAGCTCTTTTCCAATTTTTTTTTGTAGAACTCATCTGTGAAGCCATCTGGTCCTGGGCTTTTGTTTGCTGAAAGTTTTTTCTTTATTTATTTTTTAATGGAAGGATAATTGCTTTACAGAATTTTGTTGGTTTCTGCCAAACATCAACATGAATCAGTCATATGTAGGCATGTGTTCCCTCCCTCTTGAGTCTCCCTCCCATCTCCCTACCATCCCACACTTCTAGATTGTTGCAGAGCCCCTGTTGAGTTCCCTGCAGTTTGTCCATGCTTGTCATTGGTCTGATCATATCTTATATCTATTCCTGATTCAGTTTTGGAAAGTTATGCTTTTCTAAGAATTTTTCCATTTCTTCCAAGTCGTCCATTTTATTGGCATTTAGTTGTTCATAACAGACTCGTATGATACTTAATGTGTCTGTGTTGTCTGTGGTATCCTCTTTTTCATTTCAAGTTTATTGATTTGAATCTTCCTTTTTTTCTTCATGAGTGTGGCTATCAGTTTGTCAATAATGTTTATCTTCTTAAAGTACAAGCTTTTAGTTTTATTTATCTTTGCTATAGTCACTTTCATTTCTTTTTCATTTATTTCTGTTCAGATCTTTACAATTTGTTTCCTTCTACTAGCATTGTGGGGTTTTTTTGTTCTTTTTCTAGCTTCTTTGGCTGTAAGAGTTGATCCTTTATTTGATGTCTCTCTTGTTTCTTGAGGTAGGCTTGTATTGCTATAAACATCCATATTTTAGCACTGTTTTTTCCACATTCCATAGGTTTTGAGTTGTCATGTTCTCATTCACATTCATTTTTAAGCATATCTTGATTGTCTTTTTGATTTCTATGGTGATTGATTGCTTATTCAGAAGTGTATTTTTTAGCCTCCAAGGGATTGATTCTTATACTTTTCTTTCCTGTAGTTTATATCTTATCTTACATCATTGTGATCAGAAAAGATGCTTGTAATGATTTCAGTTTTATTTTTATATTTATCAAGCCTTGATCTGTTGCACAGGATGTGGTCTCTACTGGAGAACGTTCTACTTGCATTTGAGGAAAAAAGTGCAGTCTATTATTTTTGGGTGAAATGCCCTGTAGATATCAGTTAAGGCCAACTGATCCAATGTATCATTTAAGGCTTGTGTGTCCTTATTAATTTTCTCGCTGGATGATCTAACCATCAGTGTGAGTGGGGTATTAATGTCCCCCACTATTATTGTATTACTGTTGATATCTCCTTAACGAGTTCAGTTCAGTTCAGTTCAGTCACTCAGTTGTGGCAGACTCTTTCAACCCCATGGACTGAAGCACACCAGGCTTCCCTATCCATCACCAACTCCTGGAGCTTGCTCAAACTCATGTCCATCAAGTTGACGATGCCATCCAACCATCTCATCCCCTCTTGTCCCTTTTTCCTACTGCCTTCAATCTTTCCCAGCATCAGAGTATTTTCCAATGAGTCAGTTCTTTGCACGAGGTGGCCAAAGTATTGGAGTTTCAGCTTCAGCATCAGTCCTTCCAATGAATATTCAGGACTGATTTCCTGGTTTGATCTCCTCGCAGTCCAAGGAACTCTAGAGTCTTCTCCAATGCCACAGTTCAAAAGCATCAATTCTTCAGCACTCAGCTTTCTTTATAGTCCAACTCTCACTTCCATACATGACTACTGGAAAAACAAGACAGACCTTTAACTAGACAGACTTTTGTTGGAAGACTGCTTTTTAACAACACAGTTCAAAAGCGTCAATTCTTCTGCATTCAGCCTTCTGTATGGTCCAATTCTCACATCCAAACATGGCAACTGGTAAAACCATAGCTATGACTATATGGATATTTGTCGGTAAAGTATTGTCTCTACTTTTTAATATGCTGCCTAGGTTGGTCATAGCTTTTCTTCCAATGAGCAAGCATTTTTTAAATTTCATGGCTGCAGTCACCATCTGCAGTGATTTTGGAGCCCAAGAAAATAAAGTCTGTCACTGTTTCCATTGTTTCTCCATCTATTTGCCATGAAGTGATGGGACCAGATGCCATAATCTTAGTTTTTCAAAAGTTGAGTTTTAAGCCACCTTTTTCACTCTTCTCTTTCACTTTCATCAAGAGGCTCCTCAGTTCATCTTTGCTTTCTGTCATGAGGGTGGTGTCATCACGTATCTCAGGTTGTTGATATTTCTCCTGGCAGTCTTGATTCCAGCTTGTGATTCATCCAGCACAGAATTTTGCATGATGTTCTACACCTATAAGTTAAATAGGCAGGGTGACAATATACAGCCTTGACCTATTTCTGTCCCAATCTGGAACCAGTCTGCTATTCCATGTCCAGTTCTAACTGTGGCTTCTTGGCCTGCATACAGTTTTCTTAGGAGGCAGGTAAGATGGTCTGGTATTCTCATCTCTTTAAGAATTTCCCACAGTTTGTTGTTCAGCACACAGTGAAAGGCTTTGTCATAGTCAATAATGTAGAAACAAAAGATTATTTTTTCTGGAATTCTCTTGCTTTTTCTATGATACAACAAATGCTGGCAATCTGAACTCTGGCTCTTCTGCCTTTTCTAATCCAACTTGAACATCTGGAAGCTCTTGGTTCACATACTGTTGAAGCCTGGCTTGGAGAATTTTGAGCTTTACTTTGCTAGCATGTGAGATGAGTGCAATTGTACAATAGTCTGTACATTCTTTGGCATTGCCTTCTTTGGGGATTGGAATGAAAGGTGATCTTTTCCATTCCTGTGGCCATTGCTGAGTTTTCCATATTTGCTGATATATTTAGTGCAGCACTTTCACAGCATCATCTTTTAAGATTTGAAATAGATCAAATGGAATTCCATCACCTCCACTAGCTTTGTTCATAGTGATGCTTCCCAAGGCCCACTTGACTTCAGACTCTAGGATATTTATCTCTAGGTGAATGATCACACTATCGTGGTTATCTGGGTCATGAAAAAAATTTTTTTGTATAATTATTCTGTATATTTTTGTCACCTTATCTTAATATCTTCTGTTCCTGTTAAGGCCATACCGCTTCTGTCTTTTATTGTGCCCATCTTTGCATGAAATATTCCCTTGGTATCTCTAATTTTCTTGAAGAGATCTCTAGTCTTTCCCATTCTATTGTTTTCCTCTATTTCTTTGCATTCATTACTTAGGAAGGCTTTCTTATCTCTCCTTGTTATTCTTTGTAACTCTGCATTCAGATGGCTATATCTTTCCTTTTCTCTTTTGCCTTTACCTTCTGTTATTTTCTCAGCTATTTGTAAGGCCTCCTGAGACAACCTTTTTGCCTTTTTCCATTTCTCTTTCTTGGGGATGGTCTTGATCCTTGCCTCATGTGCAATGTCATGAACCTCCACCCATAGTTCTTCAGGAACTTGGTCTATCAGACCTAATCCCTTGAATCTATTTATCCTTTCCACTGTATAATTGTAAGGAATTTGATTAAGGTCATACCTGAATGGTCTATTGGTTTTCCCTACTTTCTTCAATTTAAGTCTGCATTTGGCAATAAGGAGTTCATGATCTGAGACACAGTCTGCTCCTGGTATTATTTTTTACTGACTTAACAGAGCTTCTTCATCTTTGACTGCAATGAATATTATCAATCTGATTTCCCTGTTGACCATCTAGTGAAGTCCATGTGTAGAGTCGTCTCTTGTGTTGTTGGACTCATGAATGTTTATTAGTGACTCCCCATAGAGTTTATCAATGAAAGTTTTACCCCTTAATTCTTTGCATTCAGTCTGTATCCAGCTGATGCAATCCTTGCCCCCTCCCTCCTCTCTACCACCAGCTGCCAGTGCTCAGTATCCACACAAGCAAACAACACAAGACTCTGTGGTGCACACATGTAAGATGCCTGTGGTTTTCCACTCCCACTATGCATGTGTTCATGAATAAGCCCTCCAGCTGTGCACCTGCAATCCACCTCCCACCATTGGCCTCCACTGCCATACACATGCTCGTGGCAAGACCCTACAGCCACAGGAGTACACATTGATAGCAAGGGTCTCCACAGCTGCTAGTGCATTCATAGCTGATCCCAAGTCCTTATACTGGTTCTGGCTTTTGCCACCATGTGTGTGTTAGCAAATAACACCTGCCACTACAAAGGCAACTGTAGTTGGCCCCTGAAACCAAGTGTAGACGTGCTGCCAGTTCCAACCAAACCACCACCTGCCTTGGCCCCTAACCACTGGACCTGAAGTCACCACTGAGGACCATAATACACTTTGCAGGCTCAACAGAACCTTTGCAGATCTCTCCAAGAACCACACAGTTGCCAATGTCTTGGAGCACAAACTGAGCTGATGAAGTACAATGTCCTCTGAATACAAAACTGCAGCATGCCCTGAACCACTAGACTTGGGCTCACAACATGATCTAGTATACCTCCATTCACAGATAAACACATTTCCTCACTGAAGTCAATGTATAAAGTCTGGAAGAGGTGGAGGCTTCTTCTTCTTCTTCTTCTTCTTTGTAAATACATATTTACTTATTTTATAGTGAAAGTGAAGTCGCTCAGTCATGTCTGACTCTTTGCGACCCCTGTAGACTGTAGCCCACCAGGCTCCTCTCATGGGATTCTCCAGGCAAGAATACTGGAGTGGGTTGCCATTTCCTTCTCCAGGGGATCTTCCCAACCCACGGATCGAACCAACATGCCCTGAACCCCTAGACTTGGGTTCACAACATGCTCTAGTGTACCCCCATCCATAGATAAACACATTTCCTTACTGAAGTCAAAGTATAAAGTCTGGAAGAGGTGGAGGTTTCTTCTTTTTTAAAAAAAGAGGAGAATGTAGGCAAAACACTCTCTGACATAAATCACAGCAGGATCCTCTATGATCCACCTCCCAGAATACTGGAAATAAAAGCTAAAATAAACAAATGGAATCTAATTAAAATTAAAATCTTCTGCACAACAAAGGAAACTATAAGCAAGGTGAAAAGACAGCCTTCTGAATGGGAGAAAATAATAGCAAATGAAGCAACTGACAAACAACTAATCTCAAAAATATGCAAGCAACTTATGCAGCTCAATACCAGAAAAATAAACGACCCAATCAAAAAATGGGCCAAAGAACTAAATAGACATTTCTCCAAAGAAGACATACGGATGGCTAACAAACACATGAAAAGATGCTCAACATCACTCATTATCAGAGAAATGCAAATCAAGACCACAATGAGGTACCATTTCACACCAGTCAGAATGGCTGCGATCCAAAAGTCTACAAGCAATAAATGCTGGAGAAGGTGTGGAGAAAAGGGTTTTCTATGTAGAAGATCATGTCATCAGTAAGCAGTGACTTTTACTTCTTTTCCTTCTGGATTTCTTTTATTTCTTCTTCTTCTCTGATTGATGTGGCTAAAACTTCCAAAACTATGTTGAATAGTAGTGGTGAGAGTGGGCACCCTTGTCTTCTTTCTGACTTTAGGGGGTCAAAGGGATCAAAGGCATCAAAGGTGTATGTTGTGCTGGTATTTGTTATTCAAAGTAGATTAATTTGAATATGAAAGGCATTGACTATTTTTTTTAAGATAGCTGATATTTTGGCAGTTGTTTCACAGAAATCTTTTGAAGCATTAGCATGATGTGCCAAACCAAGCTATGTTTTGAAGCAAAACAGATTAATAGGGTTCATTCTTTAAATGCTAGAATTGTTATTTTCAATAAATGCTACACTGATTTTGAAATACGCAAGATTTTTAATATCTAATAATTTTGTGGCAATTAAATTATTCATAAACTTCTTATGGAATGCAAGATAGGTAAAAGATTAAGTGAATCAATGTGAGTAATACCAGACCACCTGACCTGCCTCTGGAGAAATCTATGCAGGTCAGGAAGCAACAGTTAGAACTGGACATGGAACAACAGACTGGTTCCAAATAGGAAAAGGAGTGCATCAAGGCTGTATATTGTCACCCTGCTTATTTAACTTCTATGCAGAGTACATCATGAGAAATGCTGGACTGGAAGAAACACAAGCTGGAATCAAGATTGCCGGGAGAAATATCAATAACCTCATATATGCAGATGACACCACCCTTATGGCAGAAAGTGAAGAGGAGCTAAACAGCCTCTTGATGAAAGTGAAAGAGGAGAGCGAAAAAGTTGGCTTAAAGCTCAACATTCAGAAAACGAAGATCATGGCATCCGGTCCCA
>SJYT01027114.1:70783-89695 GCA_006410635.1 Cephalophus harveyi | reverse complement strand
CTCAGTGATCTCTCTCATTGTGAGCAAGCTGGTTGTTAGTGTGTGTGTGTGTTTCTCCCACTCGATGTGTATGTCTCTGTGTGTGTGAATCCCTCTCATTTAGCTTGTCTTGCATGTCTCTGTGCGTATCTCTCAGTTTGTTTTTCACTCTCTCTCAAAGTGTGTGTTTCTCTGAGAGTGTGTCTGATCATCAGTGTGTGTGGGTGTCTTGATCTCAGGAGTGTGTGTCTCTTGTTGGATGGGGTGTTTCTCAATGTGTGTGTCCCTCTTATTTTGCCTGTTTTGGTGTGTCTTTGTGTGTGTCTCTCAGCATGTGTGTCTCTCAGTGTTTGTTCCTTTCTCTCAGAGTGTCCCTCTCTGTGTGTCTCATTGTGAGGGTGTCTGGGCCCTCTAGTGTGTGTGTGTGTGTGATTGTGTGTTTCTCTTGCTCTGGAAGTGAATATTTTTCAGTGTGTGTTTCCCTCTCAGTGAGTGCTTCTCTCTCAGAGTGAGTGTGTCTGTTTCTCATTGTTTGTGTGTGTGTCGTGCTCTCGGGGGTTTGTCTCTAAGTGGATGAGGGTGTCTCTCAGTTTGTGTGTCCCTGGGAGATTTTCTGTCTCTCTGTGTCTCTCTGTGTGTCTCTCTGTATGTCTCTCAGTGTGTTTTTCACTCTCTCTTAGTGTGGGCCTCTGACTGGTTTTCTCTCTTCGTTCATGTGCCTGGCTCTAGTGTGTGTGTGTTTCTCCCACTGGATGTGTATGTCTCTCAGGGTGTTTGTGCCTATCAGTTTGCCTGTGTATGTGTCTCAGTGTGTGTCTCTGTATGTGTGTCTCTCAGTGTGTTTCTCCCTCTCTCTCGGTGTGTGTCTCTCTCAGTGATCTCTCTCATTGTGAGCGAGCTGGTTGTTAGTGTGTGTGTGTGTTTCTCCCACTCTATGTGTATGTCTCTGTGTGTNGCCTGTCAGTTTGCCTGTGTATGTGTCTCAGTGTGTGTCTCTGTATGTGTGTCTCTCAGTGTGTTTCTCCCTCTCTCTCGGTGTGTGTCTCTGTCAGTGATCTCTCTCATTGTGAGCGAGCTGGTTGTTAGTGTGTGTGTGTTTTTCTCCCACTCTATGTGTATGTCTCTCAGTGTGTGTGTGTCTCTCTCATTTTGCTTGTCTCTGCGTGTCTCAATGTGTATCTCTCAGTATGTTTTTCACCCTCTCTCAATGTGTTTGTCTCTCTGAGAGTGTTTCTGTTTATGAATGTGTGTGGCTGCCTTGATCTCAGGAGTATGTCTCTTTTTTGATGAGGTTGTTTCTTCATGTGTGTGTCCCACTTATTTTGCCTGTCTCGGTGTGTCTCTGTGTGTGTCTCTCAGTATGTGGGTCTCTCAGTATGTGTGTCTCTCAGTGTTTGTTCCTTTCTCTCAGAGTGTCTTCTCAGTGTGTCATTGTTAGGGTGTCTAGTTCCTCGAGTGTGTATGTGTACGTGTGTGTGTGTGTCTCTCGCTCTGGAGGTGAATATCTTTCAGTGTGTGTATCCCTCTCAGGTGTGTCTTTCTCTCTCAGGGTGAGTGTGTCTGTTTCTCAGTGTTTGTGTGTGTGTGGTGCTCTCTTGGGTGTGTGTCTCTACGTGGATGAAGGTGTCTCTCAGTGTGTGTGTCCCTGACAGTTTGCCTGTCTCTGTGTTTCTCTGTGTGTGTCTCTGTGTGTCTCTCAGTGTGTTTTTCACTCTCTCTCAAAGTGGGTCCTTGTGCCTGGGCTTCTCTCATCGTGCATGTGGCTAGCTGTAGTGTGTTTGCTTTTCTCCCGCTGGATGTGAATGTCTCTCAGTATGTTTCTGCCTGCCACTTGCCTGTGTATATTTCTCAGTGTGTGTCACTTTATGTGTGTCTCTCAGTGTAATTCTCACTCTATCTTGGTGTGTGTCTCGCTCAGTGATTTCTCTCTTTGTGAGCGAGCTGGTTGTTAGTGTGTGTGTGTGTGTTTCTCCCACTCTATGTGTATGTCCTTCATTGTGTGTGTGTCCCTCTCATTTTGCTTGTCTTGCATGTCTCTGTGCGTAGCTCTCAGTGTGTTTTTCACTCTCTCTCAATGTGTGTGTCTCTCTGAGAGTGTGTCTGATTATGAGTGTGTGTGGGTGTCTTGATCTCAGGAGTGTGTGTCTCTTTATTGATGAGGGTGTTTCTCAATGTGTGTGTCCCTCTAATTTTGCCTGTATAGGTGTGTGTCTGTGTGTTTCTCTCAGTATGTGTGTCTCTCAGTGTTTGTTCCTTTCTCGCAGAGCGTCCCTCTCTGTGTGTCTCATTGTGAGAGTGTCTGGTTCCTCGAGTGTGTGTTTGTGCGTGTGTGTGTGTGTCTCGCTCTGGAAGGGAATATCTTTCAGTGTGTGTGTCCCTCTCAATGTGTTTCTCTCTCAGGGGGAGTGTGTCTGTTTCTCAGTGTTTGTGTGTGTGTCGTGCTCTCGGGGGTGTATGTCTCTATGTGGATGAGGGTGTCTCTCCGTGTGTGTGTCCCTGACAGTTTGACTGTCTCTGTGTGTCTCTGTGTGTGTCTCTCTGTATTTCTCTCAGTGTGTTTTTCACTCTCTCTCAGTGTGGGTCTCTGTGACTGGGTTTCTCTCATCGTGCATGTGCCTGGCTCTAGTGTGTGTGTGTTTCTCCCACTGGATGTGTATGTCTCTCTGTGTGTTTGTTCCTGTCAGTTGGCCTGTGCATGTGTCTCAGTGTGTGTCTCTGTATGTGTGTCTCTCAGTGTGTTTCTCAATGTCTCTCGGTGTGTGTCTCTGTCAGTGATCTCTCTCATTGTGAGCGAGCTGGTTGTTAGTGTGTGTGTGTGTTTCTCCCACTCTATGTGTATGTCTCTCAGTGTGTGTGTGTCCCTCTCATTTTGCTTGTCTTGCATGTCTCTGTGCGTAGCTCTCAGTGTGTTTTTCACTCTCTCTCAATGTGTGTGTCTCTCTGAAAGTGTTTCTGTTTATGACTGTGTGTGGGTGCCTTGATCTCAGGAGTATGTGTCTCTTTTTTGATGAGGGTGTTTCTCCATGTGTGTGTCCCACTTATTTTGCCTGTCTCTGTGTGTTTCTGTGTGTGTCTCTCAGTATGTGTGTCTCTCAGTTTGTCTCTGTGTGTATATCTCAGTGTGTTTTTCACCCTCTCTCAATGTGTGTGTCTCTCGGAGAGTGTGCCTGATTATTAGTGTGTGTGGGTGTCTTGATCTTAGCAGCGTGTGTTTCTTTTTGGATGAGGGTTTTTCTCCATGTGTGTGTCCGTCTAATTTTCCTGTATCGGTGTGTCTCTGTGTGTGTCTCTCAGTATGTCTGTCTCTCAGTGTTTGTTCCTTTCTATCAGAGTGTCCCTCTCAGTGTGTCTCATTTTGAGGGTGTCTGGTTCCTCGAGTGTCTGTGTGTGCGTGTGTGTGTGTGTGTGTCTCTTGCTCTGGAAGTGAATAACTTTCAGTGTGTGTGTCCCTCTCAGTGTGTGATTCTCTCTCAGGGTGAGTGTGTCTGTTTCTCAGTGTTTGTGTGTGTCTCGTGCTCTCGGGGGTGTGTGTCTCTAAGTGGATGTGGGTGTCTCTCTGTGTGAGTGCCCCTGAGAGTTTGCCTTTCTCTGTTTGTCTCTGTGTGTGTCTCTATATGTGTCTCTCAGTGTGTTTTTCACTCTCTCTCAGCGTGGGTCTCTGTGACTGTGTTTCTCTCTTCGTGCATGTGCCTGGATCTAGTGTGTGTGTGTTTCTCCCACTGGATGTGTATGTCTCTCTGTGTGTTTGTGCCAGTCAGTTTGCCTGTGTATATGTCTCAGTGTGTGTCTCTGTATGTGTGTCTCTCAGTGTGTTTCTCAATCTCATTTTGCTTGTATCTGCTTGTCTCTGTGTGTATCTCTCAGTGTGTTTTTCACTCTCTCTCAATGTGTGTGTCTCTCTGAGACTCTGTCAGATCATTAGTGTGTTTGGGTGTCTTGATTTCAGAAGTGTGTGTCTCTATTTGGATCAGGGTGATTCTCAATGTGTGAGTCCCTCTAATTTTGGCTGTCTCGGTGTGTCTCTGTGCGTGTCTCTCAGTATGTGTGTCTCTCAGTCTTTGTTCCTTTCTCTCAGAGTGTCCCTCTCAGTGTGTCTCATTGTGAGGGTGTCTGGCTCCTCGAGTGTGTGTGTGTGCGTGTGTTTGTGTGTCTCTTGCTCTGGAAGTGAATATCTTTCAGTCTGTGTGTCCCTCTCAGTGTTTGTTTGTCTCTCAGGTGAGTGTGTCTGTTTCTCAGTGTTTGTGTGTGTGTCGTGCTCTTGGGGGTGTGTGTCTCTATGTGGATGAGGGTGTCTCTCAGTGTGACTGTCCCTGACAGTTTGCCTGTCTCTGTGTGTCTCTGTGTGTGTCTCTCTGTGTGTCTCTAAGTGTGTTTTTCACTCTCTCTCAGTGTGGGTCTCTGTGACTGGGTTTCTCTCATCGTGCATGTGCCTGGCTCTAGTGTGTGTGTGTTTCTCCCTCTGGATATGTATGTCTCTCAGTGTGTTTGTGCCTTTCAGTTTGCCTGTGTATGTGTCTCAGTGTGTGTCTCTGCACGTGTGTCTCTCAGTGTGTTTCTCTCTCTCGGTGTGTGTCTCTCTCAGTGATTTCTCTCATTTTGAGCGTGCTGGTTGTTAGGGTGTGTGTGTTTCTCCCACTGTATGTGTTTGTCTCTCAGTGTTTTTGTATCTCTCTCATTTTGCTTGTCTCTATGTGTCTGTGTGCATATCTGTCAGTGTGTTTTTCACTCTCTCTCATTGTGTGTGTCTCTCTGAGAGTGTGTCTGATTATTAGTGTGTGTGGGAATCTTTATCCCCAGTGTGTGTCTCTTTTTGGATGAGGGTGTTTCTCAATGTGTGTGTCCTTCTCTTTTTGCTTGTCTCGGTGTGTCTCTGTATGTGTCTCTCAGTATGTATGTCTCTCAGTGTTTTTTCCTTTCTCTCCGAGTGTTCTGCTCAGTGTGTCTCATTGTGAGGGTGTCTAAATCCTCGGGTGTGTGTGTGCGTGCTTGTGTGTGTTTTTGTGTGTCTCGCTCTGGAAGTGAATATCTTTTGTGTGTGTGTCTATCTCAGTGTGTGTTTCTCTCTCAGGGTGAGTGTGTCGGTTTCTCACTGTTTGTGTGTGTGTCGTTCTCTCGGGGGTGTGTGTCTCTACATGGATGATGGTGTCTCTCAGTGTTTGTGTCCCTGAGAGTTTGCCTGCCTCTCTTTGTCTCTGTGTGTGTTTCTCTGTGTGTCTCTCAGTGTGTTCCTCACTCTCTCTCAGTGTGGGTCTCTGTGATTGGGTTTCTCTCATCATGCATTTGCCTGGCTCTAGTGTGTGTGTGTTTCTCCCACTGGATGTGTAGGTCTCTCAGTGTGTTTGTGCCTGTCACTTTGCCTGTGTATGCGTCTCAGTGTGTTTCTCTGTATGTGTGTCTCTCAGTGTGTTTTTCACTCTCTCAATGTGTGTGCCTCTCTGAGGGTGTGTCTGATTATTAGTGTGTGTGGGTGTCTTTATCTCAGGCGTGTGTGTCTCTTCTTGGATGAGGGTGTTTCTCAATGTGTGTGTCCCTCTAATTTTGCTTGTCTCGGTGTGTCTCTGTGTGTGTCTCTCAGTATGTGTGTCTCTCAGTGCTTGTTCCTTTCTCTCAGAGTGTCCCTCTCAGTGGGTCTCATTGTGAGGGTGTCTGTTTCCTCGAGTGTGTGTGTGTGCGTAGTTTGTGTGTATGGCTCTCGCTGTGGAAGTGAATATCTTTCAGTGTGTGTGTCCCTCTCAGTGTGTGATTCTCTCTCAGGTTGAGTGTGTCTGTTTCTCAGTGTTTGTGTGTGTGTCATGCTCTCGGGGGGGTGTGCCTCTACGTGGATGAGAGTGTCTCTATGTGTGTGTCCCTGAGAGTTTGCTTGTCTCTTTGTGTCTCTGTGTGTGTCTCTCTGTCTCTCAGTGTGTTTCTCACTCTCTCTCAATGTGGGTCTCTGTGACTGGGTTTCTGTCATCGTGCATGTGCCTGGATCTAGTATTTGTGTGTTTATCCCACTGGACGTGTATGTGTCTCTTTGTGTTTGTGTCTGTCAGTTTGCCTGTGCATGTGTCTCAGTGTGTGTCTCTGTATATGTGTCTCTCAGTGTGTTTCTCACTCTCTCTCTGTGTGTCTCTCTCAGTGATATCTCTCATTGTGAGCGAGCTGGTTGTTAGTGTGTGTGTGTGTGTGTTTGAGGGTGAGACACACATACAGCGAGTCACACACACACAGCGAGAGTAAAACGAACATAGACGCACAGAGACCCACATAGAAAGTGACATAAAAAGTGAGAGAGAGTCACACACACAGAGAACTCATACAAACTAATAATGACTCACACCCACAGAACTAGAGTCCTCACACACTGAGGAAACCTACTCCCACAAACAGTTACTCAAACGAGGAGTTTTAAAAGGACAAAACCACACAGAGAGACACACAGAGAGTCATACACACAGAGAGTCACAAACAAGGAAAGAGAGTCTCACAGGGAGAGTCACACAGAGTAAAACTGTCACAGACCAAGGAGCTCATACACACACACACAAACACAAACACACAGAGCGAGACATTCACTTGTAGAAAGTCACACACACAGGGAGAGTAAAACGAACAGAGACGTCCAGAGCCACACATAGAGAGTCACAAAAAGTGAGAGAGAGTTACACACACAGAGAGACTCTCAAACAGACTAATAATCATACAAACCTACAGAACTAGATCCTCACACACAGAGAAAAACCTACTCCCACAAAGAGTGACACACACGGATAGATTAAAACGGACAGAGGTACACAGAGAAACGCACAGAGATCCTTACACATAGAGACTCACAAACAAGGAAAGAGAGTCTCATAGGGAGAGTCACACAGAGTAACACTCCCACAGACCAAGGAACTCACAGTAACACACGCACACACGTACACACACACACAGAGAGCGAGACCTTCACTTATAGAAAGTCACACACACAGGGAGAGTCACACGGAAAGAGAGAGTCCCACTCACACAGACAAAGATTCATAAACACACACAGTCGTGCTCTCAGGAGTGTGTGTCTCTACATGGATGAGGTTGTATCTCAGCCTTGTCTCCTTGACAGTTTGCCTGTCTCTGTGTGTCTCTGTGTGTGTCTCTGTGTGTGTCTCTGTGTGTGTCTCTCAGTGTGTTTTTCACTCTCTCTCAGTGTGGGTCTCTGTGACTGGGTTTCTCTCTTCGTGCATGTGCCTGGCTCTAGTGTGTGTGTGTTTCTCCCACTGGATGTGTATGTCTCTCACTGTGTTTGTGCCTGTCAGTTTGCCTGTGTATGTGTCTCAGTGTGTGTCTCTGTATGTGGGTCTCTCAGTGTGTTTCTCACTGTCTCTCAGTGTGTGTCTCTCTCAGTGCTCTCTCTCATTGTGAGCGAGCTGGTTGTTAGTGTGTGTGTGTGTTTCTCCCACTCTATGTGTATGTCTTTCAGTGTGTGTGTGTCCCTCTCATTTGCTTGTCTCTGCGTGTCTCTGTGTGTATCTCTCAGTGTGTTTTTCTTTCTCTCTCAACGTGTGTGTCTCGCTGAATGTGTGTCTGATCATTAGTGTGTGTGGGTGTTGTGAACTCAGGAATGCGTGTCTATTTTTGGATGAGGGTGTTTCTCAATGTGTGTGTCCCTCTACTTTTGGATGTCTCGGTGTGTCTCTGTGTGTGTCTCTCAGTGTTTGTTCCTTTTTCTCAGAGTGTCCCTCTCAGTGTGTCTCATTGTGAGGGTGTCTGGTTCCTCGAGTGTGTGTGTGTGTGCGTGTGTGTGTGTGTGTCTCTTGCTCTGGAAGTGAGTATCTTTCAGTGTGTGTCCCTCTCATTTTGCTTGTCTCTGCAGGTCTCGGTGTGTATTTCTCAGTGTGTTTTTCACTGTCTCTCAATGTGTGTGTCTCTCTGAGAGTGTGTCTGATTATTATTGTGTGTGGGTGTCTTGATCTAGGAGTGTGTGTCTCTTTTTGGTTGAGGGTGTTTCTCACTCTGTGTGTCTCTCTAATTTTGCCTGTCTCTGTGTGTCTCTGTGCGTGTCTCTAGGAATGTGTGTCTCTGAGTGTTTGTTCCTTTCTCTCAGAGTATCCCTCTCAGTGTGTTTCATTATGAGGGTGTCTGGTTCCTTGAGTGTCTGTGTGTGCGTGTGTGCGTGTGTGTGTGTGTCTCTCGCTGTGGAATTGAATATCTTTCAGTGTGTGTGTCCCTCTCAGTGTGCATTTCTCTCTCAGGGTGGTTGTGTCTGTTTCTCAGTGTTTGTGTGTGTGTCGTGCTCTCGGGAGTGTGTGTCTCTACGTGGATGAGGGTGTATCTCAGTCTCTGTCTTCTTGACAGTTTGCCTGTCTCTGTATGTCTCTGTGTGTGTCTCTCTGTGTGTCTCTCAGTGAGTTTTTCGATCTCTCTCAGTGTCGGTCTCTGTGACTGGGTTTCTCTCATCGTCCATGTGACTCGCTGTAGTCAGTGTGTGTTTCTCCCACTGGAGGTGTATATCTCTCAGTGTGTTTGTGCCTGTCAGTTTGCCTGTGTATGTGTCTCAGTGTGTGTCTCTGTATGTGTGTCTCTCAGTGTGTTTTTCACTCTCTCTCAGTGTGGGTCTCTGTGACTGGGTTTCTCTCATCGTGCATGTCCCTGGCTCTAGTGTGTGTGTGTTTCTCCCACTGGATGTGTATTTCTCTCAGTGTGTTTGTGCCTGTGTGTTTGCCTGTGTATGTGTCTCATTGTGTGTCCCTATATGTGTGTCTCTCAGTGTGCTTCTCACTCTCTCTTGGTGTGTGTCTCTGTCAGTGATCTCTCTCATTGCCAGCGAGCTGGTTGTTAGTGTATGTGTGATTCTCCCACTCTATGTGTATGTCTCTCAGTGTGTTTGTGCCTGTCAGTTTGCCTGTGTATGTGTCTCAGTGTGTGTCTCTGTTTGTGTGTCTCTCAGTGTGTTTCTCACTGTCTCTCGTGTGTCTCTCTCAGTGATTTCTCTCTTTGTGAGCGAGCTGGCTGTTAGTGTGTGTGTGTTTCTCCCACTCTATGTGTATGTCTTTCAGTGTGTGTGTGTCCCTCTCATTTGCTTGTCTCTGCGTGTCTCTGTGTGTATCTCTCAGTGTGTTTTTCATTCTCTCTCACTGTGTGTGTCTCTCTGAGAGTGTGTCTGATCATTAGTGTGTGTGGGTGTCTTGATCTCAGCAGTGTGTGTCTCTTTTTGGATGAGGGTGTTTCTCAATGTGTGTGTGTCCCTCAAATTTTGCCTTTCTCAGTGTGTCTCTCAGGATGTGTGTCTCTCAGTGTTTTCCTTTCTCTCTCAGGGTGAGTGTGTCTGTTTCTCGGTGTTTGTGTGTGTGTCATGCTCTCGGGGGTGTGTGTCTCTACGTGGATGAGGGTGTCTCTGTGTGTGTGTCCCTGAGATTTTGCTTGTCTCTTAGTGTCTCTGTGTGTGTCTCTCTGTCTCTCAGTGTGTTTTTCACTCTCTCTCAATGTCTGTGTCTCTCTGAGAGTGTGTCTGATCATTAGTGTGTGTGGGTGTCTTGATCTCAGCAGTGTGTGTCTCTTTTTGGATGAGGGTGTTTCTCAATGTGTGTGTGTCCCTCAAATTTTGCCTTTCTCAGTGTGTCTCTCAGGATGTGTGTCTCTCAGTGTTTTCCTTTCTCTCTCAGGGTGAGTGTGTCTGTTTCTCGGTGTTTGTGTGTGTGTCATGCTCTCGGGGGTGTGTGTCTCTACGTGGATGAGGGTGTCTCTGTGTGTGTGTCCCTGAGATTTTGCTTGTCTCTTAGTGTCTCTGTGTGTGTCTCTCTGTCTCTCAGTGTGTTTTTCACTCTCTCTCAGTGTGGGTCTCTGTGACTGGGTTTCTCTCTAGGTGCATGTGCCTGGATCTAGTATATGTGTGTTTATCCCACTGGATGTGTATGTGTCTCTGTGTGTTTGTGCCTGTCAGTTTGCCTGTGCATGTGTCTCAGTGTGTGTCTCTCAGTGTGTTTCTCACTCTCTCTCAGTGTGTGTCTCTCTCAGTGATCTCTCTCATTGTGTGTGTGCTGGTTGTTTGTGTGTGTGTGTGTTTCTCCCACTCTATGTGTATGTCTCTCAGTGTGTGTGTGTCCCTCTCATTTTGCTTGTCTCTGCCTGTCTCTGTGTGTATATCTCAGTGTGTTTTTCACCCTCTCTCAATGTGTGTGTCTCTCGGAGAGTGTGCCTGATTATTAGTGTGTGTGGGTGTCTTGATCTTAGCAGCGTGTGTTTCTTTTTGGATGAGGGTTTTTCTCCATGTGTGTGTCCGTCTAATTTTCCTGTATCGGTGTGTCTCTGTGTGTGTCTCTCAGTATGTCTGTCTCTCAGTGTTTGTTCCTTTCTATCAGAGTGTCCCTCTCAGTGTGTCTCATTTTGAGGGTGTCTGGTTCCTCGAGTGTCTGTGTGTGCGTGTGTGTGTGTCTGTGTCTCTTGCTCTGGAAGTGAATATCTTTCAGTGTGTGTGTCCCTCTCATTGTGCTTGTCTCTGCATGTCTCTGTGTGCATCTCTCAGTGTGTTTTGCACTCTCTCTCAATGTGTGTGTCTCTCTCAGACCGTGTCTCTTCATTAGTGTGTGTGTGTGTCTTGATCTCAGGAGTGTGTGTCTCTTTTTGGATTAGGGTGTTTCTCAATGTGTGTGTCCCTCTAATTTTGCCTGTCTCGGTGTGTCTCTGTGTGTGTCTCTCAGTATGTGTGTTTCTCAGTGTTTGTTCCTTTCTCTCAGAGTGTCCCTCTGTGCTGGACTCATTGTGAGGGTGCCTCATTCCTCGAGTGTGTGTGTGTGTGTGTGTGTGTATGTCTCTGGCTCTGGAAGTGAATTTCTTTCCGTGTGTGTTTCCCTCTCAGTGTGTGTTTCTCTCTCAGGGTGAGTGTGTCTGTTTCTCAGTGTTTGTGTGTGTGTTGTGCTCTCAGGGGTGTGTGTCTCTACGTGGATGAGGGTGTCTCTCAGTGTGTGTTTCCCTGACAGTTTGCCTGTCTCTGTGTGTCTCTATGTGTGTCTCTGTGTGTGTCTCTCAGTGTTTTTTTCACTCTGTCAGTGTGGGTCTCTGTGACAGGTTTTCTATCAAGGTGCATATGCCTAGATCTAGTGTGTGTGTGTGTTTCTCCCACTCTATGTGTATGTCTCTCAGTGTGTGTGTGTCCCTCTCATTTTGCTTGTCTCTGCCTGTCTCTGTGTGTATATCTCAGTGTGTTTTTCACCCTCTCTCAATGTGTGTGTCTCTCGGAGAGTGTGCCTGATTATTAGTGTGTGTGGGTGTCTTGATCTTAGCAGCGTGTGTTTCTTTTTGGATGAGGGTTTTTCTCCATGTGTGTGTCCGTCTAATTTGCCTGTATCGGTGTGTGTCTGTGTGTGTCTCTCAGTATGTGTGTCTCTCAGTGTTTGTTCCTTTCTCTCAGAGTGTCCCTCTCAGTGTGTCTCATTGTGAGGGTGTCTGGTTCCTCGAGTGTTTGTGTGTGTGTGTGTGTGTCTCATTCTGGAAGTGAATATCTTTCAGTGTGTGTGTCCCTCTCAGTGTGTGTTTCTCTCTCAGGGTGAGTGTGTCTGTTTCTCAGTGTTTGTGTGTTTGTCATGCTCTCAGGGGTGTGTAACTCTACGAGGATGAGGGTGTCTCTCAGTGTGTGTGTCCCTGAGAGTTTGCCTGTCTCTGTGTGTCTCTGTGTGTGTCTCTGTGTGTGTCTTTCAGTGTGTTTTTCTCACTCTCTCAGTGTGGGTCTCTGTGACTGGGTTTCTCTCATCGTGCATGTGCCTATATCTAGTGTGTGTGTGTTTCTCCCACTGTATGTGAATGTCTCTCAGTGTTTTTCTGCCTGTCAATATGCCTGTGTATGTTTCTAAGTGTGTGTCGCTTTATGTGTGTCTCTCAGAGTGTTTCTCAATCTCTCTCGGTATGTGTCTCTCTCAGTGATTTCTCTCTTTCTGAGTGAGCTGGTTGTTAGTGTGTGTGTGTGTTTATCCAACTCTATGTGTATGTCTCTGTGTGTGTGTGTCCCTCTCATTTTGCTTGTCTTGCGTGTATCTGTGCATATCTCTCAGTGTGTTTTTCACTCTCTCTCAATGTGTGTGTTTCTATGACAGTGTGTTTGATTATTAGTGTGTGTGGTTATCTTGATCTCATGAGTGTGTGACTCTTTTTGGATGAGGATGTTTCTCAATGTGTGTGTCCCTCTAATGTTGCCTGTCTCGTTGTGTCTCTGTGTGTGTCTCTCAGTATGTGTCTCTCAGTATGTGTGTCTCTCAGTGTTTGTTCCTTTCTCTCAGAGTGTCCCTCTCAGTGTGTCTCATTGTGAGGGTGTCTGGGTCCTCGAGTGTGTGTGTGCGTGTGTGTGTGTGTGTGTGTGTCTTGCTCTGGAAGTGAATATCTTTCAGTGTGTGTGGCCCTCTCAGTGTGTGTTTCTCTCTCAGGGTGAGTGTGTCTGTTTCTCAGTGTTTGTGTGTGTGTCGTGCTCTCAGGGTTGTGTCTCTAGGTGGATGAGTGTGTCTCTCAGGGTGTGTGTCCCTGAGAGTTTTCCTGTCTCTGTGTGTCTCTGTGTGTGTCTCTCTGTGTGTCTCTCAGCCTGTTTTTCACTCTCTCTCAGTGTGGTTCTCTGTGACTGGGTTTCTCTCTTCATGCATGTGCCTGGCTCTAGTGTGTCTGTGTTTCTCCCACTGAATGTGTATGTCTCTCAGTGTGTTTGTGCCTGTCAGTTGGCCTGTGTATGTGTCTCAGTGGGTGTCTCTGTATGTATGTCTCTCTGTGTGTTTCTCACTCTCTCTTGGTGTGAGCTTCTCTCAGTGATCTCTCTCTTTGTGAGCGAGTTGATTGTTATTGTGTGTGTGTGTCTCTCACACTGGATGTGTATGTCTCTCAGTGTGTGTGTGTCCCTCCCTTTTTACTTGTCCCTGTGTGTATCTCTCAGTGTGTTTTTCACTCTCTCTCAATGTGTGTGTCTCTCTGAGAGTGTCTAATTATGAGTGTGTGTGGGTGTCTTGATCTCAGGAGTGTGTGTCTCTTTCTGGATGAGGTTGTTTCTCCATGAGTGTGTCCCTCTAAGTTTGCCTGTCTCGGTGTGTCTCCGTGTGTGTCTCTCAGTATGTGTGTCTCTTAGTGTTTGTTCCTTTCTCTCAGAGTGTCCTCTCAGTGTGTCATTGTGAGAGTGTCTAGTTCCTCAAGTGTGTGTGTGTGCGTTTGTGTGTGTGTGTCTATCGATTTGGAGGTGAATACCCCTCAGTGTGTGTGTCCCTCTCAGTGTGTCTTTCTCTCTCAGGGTGTGTGTGTGTGGGTGTCTTGATCTCAGGAGTGTGTGTCTCTTTCTGGATGAGGTTGTTTCTCCATGAGTGTGTCCCTCTAAGTTTGCCTGTCTCGGTGTGTCTCCGTGTGTGTCTCTCAGTATGTGTGTCTCTTAGTGTTTGTTCCTTTCTCTCAGAGTGTCCTCTCAGTGTGTCATTGTGAGAGTGTCTAGTTCCTCAAGTGTGTGTGTGTGCGTTTGTGTGTGTGTGTCTATCGATTTGGAGGTGAATACCCCTCAGTGTGTGTGTCCCTCTCAGTGTGTCTTTCTCTCTCAGGGTGAGTGTGTCTGTTTCTCAGTGTTTATGTGTGTCTCGTGCACTCGGGGGTGTGTATCTCTACGTGGATGAGGGTGTTTCTCAGTGTGTGCATCCCTGAGAGTTTTCCTGTCTTTGTGTGTCTCTGTGTGTGTCTCTGTGTGTGTCTCTCTGTGTGTCTCTCAGTGTGTTTTTCACACTCTCTCAGTGTGGGTCTCTGTGACTGGTTTTCTCTCTTCGTACATGTGCCTGGCTCTAGTGTATGTGCGTTTTTCCCACTGGATGTGTATGTCTCTCAGTGTGTTTGTGCCTGTCAGTTTGCCTGTGTATGTGTCTCAGTGTGTGTCTCTGTTTTGTGTGTGTGTGTGTGTGTGTGTGTGTCTCTCGCTCTGGAAGTGAATATCTTTCAGTGTGTGTTCCCTCTCAGTGTGTGTTTCCACTCAGGGTGAGTGTTTCTGTTTCTCAGTGTTTGTGTGAGTGTCGTGCTATCAGGGGTGTGTCTCTCTACGTGGATGAGGGTGTCTCTCAGTGTGTGTGTCCCTGACAGTTTGCCTGTGTCTGTGTGTCTCTGAGTGTGTTTTTCACTCTCTCTCAGTGTGGGTCTCTGTGACTGGGTTTCTCTCATCGTGCATTTTACCGGCTCTAGTGTGTGTGTGTTTCTCCCAATGGATGTGTATGTCTCTCAGTGTGTTTGTGCCTGTCAGTTTGCCTGTGTATGTGTCTCAGTGTGTGTCTCTGTATGTGTGTCTCTCAGTGTGTTTCTCACTCTCTCTCGGTGTGTGTCTCTCTCAGTGATCTCTCTCATTGTGAGCAAGCTGGTTGTTAGTGTGTGTGTGTGTTTCTCCCACTCGATGTGTATGTCTCTCAGTGTGTGTGTGTCCCTCTCATTTTGCTTGTTTCTGCGTGTCTCTGTGTGTATCTCTCAGTGTGTTTTTCACTCTCTCTCAATGTCTGTGTCTCTCTGAGAGTGTGTCTGATTATTAGTGTGTGTGGGTGTCTTGATCTCAGGAGTGTGTGTCTCTTTATTGATGAGGGTGTTTCTCAATGTGTGTGTCCCTCTAATTTTGCCTGTATAGGTGTGTGTCTGTGTGTTTCTCTCAGTATGTGTGTCTCTCAGTGTTTGTTCCTTTCTCGCAGAGCGTCCCTCTCTGTGTGTCTCATTGTGAGAGTGTCTGGTTCCTCGAGTGTGTGTTTGTGCGTGTGTGTGTGTGTCTCGCTCTGGAAGGGAATATCTTTCAGTGTGTGTGTCCCTCTCAATGTGTTTCTCTCTCAGGGGGAGTGTGTCTGTTTCTCAGTGTTTGTGTGTGTGTCGTGCTCTCGGGGGTGTATGTCTCTATGTGGATGAGGGTGTCTCTCCGTGTGTGTGTCCCTGACAGTTTGACTGTCTCTGTGTGTCTCTGTGTGTGTCTCTCTGTATTTCTCTCAGTGTGTTTTTCACTCTCTCTCAGTGTGGGTCTCTGTGACTGGGTTTCTCTCATCGTGCATGTGCCTGGCTCTAGTGTGTGTGTGTTTCTCCCACTGGATGTGTATGTCTCTCTGTGTGTTTGTTCCTGTCAGTTGGCCTGTGCATGTGTCTCAGTGTGTGTCTCTGTATGTGTGTCTCTCAGAGTGTTTCTCACTGTCTCTCATTGTGTGTCTCTCTCAGTGATTTCTCTCTTTGTGAGCGAGCTGGCTGTTAGTGTGTGTGTGTGTTTCTCCCACTCTCTGTGTATGTCTCTCAGTGTGTGTGAGTCCCTCTCATTTGCTTGTCTCTGCGTGTCTCTGTGTGTATCTCTCAGTGTGTTTTTCATTCTCTCTCACTGTGTGTGTCTCTCTGAGAGTGTGTCTGATTATTAGTGTGTGTGGGTGTCTTGATCTCAGGAGTGTGTGTCTCTTTATTGATGAGGGTGTTTCTCAATGTGTGTGTCCCTCTAATTTTGCCTGTATAGGTGTGTGTCTGTGTGTTTCTCTCAGTATGTGTGTCTCTCAGTGTTTGTTCCTTTCTCGCAGAGCGTCCCTCTCTGTGTGTCTCATTGTGAGAGTGTCTGGTTCCTCGAGTGTGTGTTTGTGCGTGTGTGTGTGTGTCTCGCTCTGGAAGGGAATATCTTTCAGTGTGTGTGTCCCTCTCAATGTGTTTCTCTCTCAGGGGGAGTGTGTCTGTTTCTCAGTGTTTGTGTGTGTGTCGTGCTCTCGGGGGTGTATGTCTCTATGTGGATGAGGGTGTCTCTCCGTGTGTGTGTCCCTGACAGTTTGACTGTCTCTGTGTGTCTCTGTGTGTGTCTCTCTGTATTTCTCTCAGTGTGTTTTTCACTCTCTCTCAGTGTGGGTCTCTGTGACTGGGTTTCTCTCATCGTGCATGTGCCTGGCTCTAGTGTGTGTGTGTTTCTCCCACTGGATGTGTATGTCTCTCTGTGTGTTTGTTCCTGTCAGTTGGCCTGTGCATGTGTCTCAGTGTGTGTCTCTGTATGTGTGTCTCTCAGTGTGTTTCTCAATGTCTCTCGGTGTGTGTCTCTGTCAGTGATCTCTCTCATTGTGAGCGAGCTGGTTGTTAGTGTGTGTGTGTGTTTCTCCCACTCTATGTGTATGTCTCTCAGTGTGTGTGTGTCCCTCTCATTTTGCTTGTCTCTGCCTGTCTCTGTGTGTATATCTCAGTGTGTTTTTCACCCTCTCTCAATGTGTGTGTCTCTCGGAGAGTGTGCCTGATTATTAGTGTGTGTGGGTGTCTTGATCTTAGCAGCGTGTGTTTCTTTTTGGATGAGGGTTTTTCTCCATGTGTGTGTCCGTCTAATTTTCCTGTATCGGTGTGTCTCTGTGTGTGTCTCTCAGTATGTCTGTCTCTCAGTGTTTGTTCCTTTCTATCAGAGTGTCCCTCTCAGTGTGTCTCATTTTGAGGGTGTCTGGTTCCTCGAGTGTCTGTGTGTGCGTGTGTGTGTGTCTGTGTCTCTTGCTCTGGAAGTGAATATCTTTCAGTGTGTGTGTCCCTCTCATTGTGCTTGTCTCTGCATGTCTCTGTGTGCATCTCTCAGTGTGTTTTGCACTCTCTCTCAATGTGTGTGTCTCTCTCAGACCGTGTCTCTTCATTAGTGTGTGTGTGTGTCTTGATCTCAGGAGTGTGTGTCTCTTTTTGGATTAGGGTGTTTCTCAATGTGTGTGTCCCTCTAATTTTGCCTGTCTCGGTGTGTCTCTGTGTGTGTGTCTCAATATGTGTGTCTCTCAGTGTTTGTTCCTTTCTCTCAGATTGTCCCTCGCAGTGTGTCTCATTGTGAGGGTGTCTGGTTCCTCGATTGTGTGTGTGTGCATGTGTGTGTGTGTGTGTGTGTGTCTCTCGCTCTGGAAGTGAATATATTTCAGTGTGTGTTCCCTCTCAGTGTGTTTCTCACTCAGGGTGAGTGTTTCTGTTTCTCAGTGTTTGTGTGTGTGTTGTGGTCTCAGGGGTGTGTGTCTCTACGTGGATGAGGGTGTCTCTCAGTGTGTGTGTCCCTGACAGTTTGCCTGTGTCTGTGTGTCTCTGAGTGTGTTTTTCACTCTCTCTCAGTGTGGGTCTCTGTGACTGGGTTTCTCTCATCGTGCATGTGCCTGGCTCTAGTGTGTGTGTGTTTCTCCCACTGGATGTGTATGTCTCTCTGTGTGTTTGTTCCTGTCAGTTGGCCTGTGCATGTGTCTCAGTGTGTGTCTCTGTATGTGTGTCTCTCAGTGTGTTTCTCAATGTCTCTCGGTGTGTGTCTCTGTCAGTGATCTCTCTCATTGTGAGCGAGCTGGTTGTTAGTGTGTGTGTGTGTTTCTCCCACTCTATGTGTATGTCTCTCAGTGTGTGTGTGTCCCTCTCATTTTGCTTGTCTCTGCCTGTCTCTGTGTGTATATCTCAGTGTGTTTTTCACCCTCTCTCAATGTGTGTGTCTCTCGGAGAGTGTGCCTGATTATTAGTGTGTGTGGGTGTCTTGATCTTAGCAGCGTGTGTTTCTTTTTGGATGAGGGTTTTTCTCCATGTGTGTGTCCGTCTAATTTTCCTGTATCGGTGTGTCTCTGTGTGTGTCTCTCAGTATGTGTGTCTCTCAGTGTTTGTTCCTTTCTCTCAGAGTGTCCTCTCTGTGTGCCATTGTGAGGGTGTCTAGTTCCTCTAGTGTAAGTTTGTGCATGTGTGTGTGTGTGTCTCGCTGTGGAAGTGAATATCTTTCAGTGTGTGTGTCCCTCTCAGTGTGTGTTTCTCTCTCAAGGTGAGTGTGTCTGTTTCTCCGTGTTTGTGTGTGTGTCGTGCTCTGGGGAGGGTGTGTCTCTATGTGGATGAGGGTGTCTCTCAGTGTGTGTGTCCCTGACAGTTTGCCTGTCTTGTGTGTGTCTATGTGTGTCTCTCTGTGTGTCTCTCAGTGTGTTTTTCACTCTCTGTCAGTGTGGGTCTCTGTGACTGGGTTTCTCACATCATGCATGTGCCTGGCTCTAGTGTATCTGTGTTTCTCCCACTGGATGTGTGTGTCTCTCAGTGTGTTTGTGCCTGTCAATTTGCATGTGTATGTGTCTCAGTGTGTGTTTGTGTATGTGTGTCCCTCGGTGTGTTTCTTACTCTCTCTCGGTCTGTTTCTGTCTCAGTGTTTTCTCTCATTGTGTGTCTCTCTCAGTGATCTCTCTCTTCATGAGCGAGCTGGTTGTTAGTGTGTGTGTGGGTTTCTCCCACTGGTTGTGTATATCTCTCAGTGTGTTTGTGCCTGTCAGTTTGCCTGTCTATGTGTCTCAGTGTGTGTCTCTGTATGTGTGTCTCTCAGTGTGTTTCTCACTCTCTCTCAGTGTGTGTCTCTCTCAATGATCTCTCTCATTGTGAGCGAGCTGGTTGTTAGTGTGTAAGTTTGTTTCTCCCACTCTATGTGTATGTCTCTCAGTGTGTTTGTGCCTGTCAGTTTGCCTGTGTATATTCTCGGTGTATGTCCCTGTATGTGTATCTCTCAGTGTGTTTTTCACTCTCTCTCAATGTGTGTGTCTCTCTGAGAGTGTGTCTGATTATGAGTGTGTGTGGGTGTCTTGATCTCAGGAGTGTGTGTCTCTTTCTGGATGAGGTTGTTTCTCCATGAGTGTGTCCCTCTAATTTTGCATGTCTCTGTGTGTCTCTGTGTGTGTCTCTCAGTATGTGTGTCTCTCAGTGTTTGTTCCTTTCTCTCAGAGTGTCCTCTCTGTGTGCCATTGTGAGGGTGTCTAGTTCCTCTAGTGTAAGTTTGTGCATGTGTGTGTGTGTGTCTCGCTGTGGAAGTGAATATCTTTCAGTGTGTGTGTCCCTCTCAGTGTGTGTTTCTCTCTCAAGGTGAGTGTGTCTGTTTCTCCGTGTTTGTGTGTGTGTCGTGCTCTGGGGAGGGTGTGTCTCTATGTGGATGAGGGTGTCTCTCAGTGTGTGTGTCCCTGACAGTTTGCCTGTCTTGTGTGTGTCTATGTGTGTCTCTCTGTGTGTCTCTCAGTGTGTTTTTCACTCTCTGTCAGTGTG
>SJYT01027114.1:0-70079 GCA_006410635.1 Cephalophus harveyi | reverse complement strand
TGTGTCCCTCTCAGTGTGTCTTTCTCTCTCAGGTTAAGTGTGTCTGTTTCTCTGTGTTTTTGTGTGTGTCGTGCTCTCAGGGGTGTGGTTCTACATGGATGTGTTTGTCTCTCAGTGTGTGTGTCCCTGAGAGTTTTCCTGTCTCTGTGTGTCCCTGTGTGTGTCTCTCAGTGTATTTTTCACTCTCTCTCAGTGTGGGTCTCTGTGACTGGGTTTCTCTCTTCGTGCAAGTGCCTAGATCTAGTGTGTGTGTGTTTCTTCCACTGGATGTGAATGTCTCTCATTGTGTTTCTGCCTGTCAATTTGCCTGTGTATGTTTCTCAGTTTGTGTCTCTTTATGTGTGTTTCTCAGTGTATTTCTCACTCTCTCTTGGTGTGTGTCTCTCTCAGTGATCTCTCTCTTTGTGAGCGAGCTGGTTGTTTGTGTGTGAGTGTGTTTCTCCCACTCCATCAGTATGTCTCTCAGTGTGTGTATGTATCCCTCTCATTTTGCTTGTCTTGCGTGTCTCTGTGCATATCTCTAAGTGTGTTTTTCACTCTCTCTCAATGTGTGTGTCTCTCTGAGAGTGTGTCTGATCATGAGTGTGTGTGCGTGTCTTGATCTCAGGAGTGTGTGTCTCTTTCTGGATGAGGTTGTTTCTCCATGAGTGTGTCCCTCTAATTTTGCATGTCTCTGTGTGTGTCTCTCAGTATGTGTGTCTCTCAGTGTTTGTTCCTTTCTCTCAGAGTGTCCTCTCTGTGTGCCATTGTGAGGGTGTCTAGTTCCTCTAGTGTAAGTTTGTGCATGTGTGTGTGTGTGTCTCGCTGTGGAAGTGAATATCTTTCAGTGTGTGTGTCCCTCTCAGTGTGTGTTTCTCTCTCAAGGTGAGTGTGTCTGTTTCTCCGTGTTTGTGTGTGTGTCGTGCTCTGGGGAGGGTGTGTCTCTATGTGGATGAGGGTGTCTCTCAGTGTGTGTGTCCCTGACAGTTTGCCTGTCTTGTGTGTGTCTATGTGTGTCTCTCTGTGTGTCTCTCAGTGTGTTTTTCACTCTCTCTCAGTGTGGGTCTCTGTGACTGGATTTCTCTCATCGTGCATGTTACCGGCTCTAGTGTGTGTGTGTTTCTCCCAATGGATGTGTATGTCTCTCAGTGTGTTTGTGCCTGTCAGTTTCCCTGTGTATGTGTCTCAGTGTGTATCTCTGGTTGTGTGTCTCTCAGTGTGTTTTTCACTCTCTCTCAGTGTGGGTCTTTGTGACTGGATTTCTCTCATCATGCATGTTCCTGGCTCTAGTGTGTGGGTGTTTCTCCCACTGGATGTGTATGTCACTCAGTGTGTTTGTGCCTGTCAGTTTGCCTGTGTATGTGTCTCAGTGTGTGTCTCTGTATGTGTGTCTCTCAGTGTGTTTCTCACTCTCTCTCGGTGTGTGTCTCTCTCAGTGATCTCTCTCATTGTGAGCAAGCTGGTTGTTAGTGTGTGTGTGTGTTTCTCCCACTCGATGTGTATGTCTCTCAGTGTGTGTGTGTCCCTCTCATTTTGCTTGTTTCTGCGTGTCTCTGTGTGTATCTCTCAGTGTGTTTTTCACTCTCTCTCAATGTCTGTGTCTCTCTGAGAGTGTGTCTGATTATTAGTGTGTGTGGGTGTCTTGATCTCAGGAGTGTGTGTCTCTTTCTGGATGAGGTTGTTTCTCCATGAGTGTGTCCCTCTAATTTTGCATGTCTCTGTGTGTGTCTCTCAATATGTGTGTCTCTCAGTGTTTGTTCCTTTCTCTCAGAGTGTCCTCTCTGTGTGCCATTGTGAGGGTGTCTAGTTCCTCGAGTGTATGTGTGTGTGTGTCTGTGTGTGTGTGTGTCTCGCTCTGGAGGTGACTATCTTTCAGTGTGTGTGTCCCTCTCAGTGTGCCTTTCTCTCTCTGGGTGAGTGTCTCTGTTTCTCAGTCTTTGTGTGTGTGTCGTGCTCTCGGGGGGGTGTGTCTCTACATGGATGAGGGTGTCTCTCAGTGTGTGTGTCCCTGAGATTTTGCCTGTCTCTGTGTGTCTCTGTGTGTATCTCTCTGTGTGTCTCTCAGTGTGTTTTTCACTCTCTCTCTGGGTGGGTCTCTGTGACTGGGTTTCTCTCATCGTGCATGTGCCTAGATCTAGTGTGTGTGTGTTTCTGCCACTGTATGTAAATGTCTCTCAGTGTGTTTCTGACTGTCACTTTGCCTGTGTATGTTTCTCAGTGTGTGTCTCTGTATGTGTGTCTCTCAGTGTGTTTCTTACTCCCTCTCGGTGTGTGCCTCTCAGTGATTTCTCTCTTTGAGAGAGCTGGTTGTTAGTGTGTGTGTGTGTGTCCCCCATTCTGTGTGTATGTATCTCAGTTTGTTTGTGCCTGTCAGTTTGCCTGTGTATGTGTCTCAGTGTGTGTCTCTGTATGTGTGTCTCTCAGTGTGTTTCTCACTCCCACTCGGTGTGTGTCTCTCTCAGTGATCTCTCTCATTGTGCGCAAGCTGGTTGTTAATGTGTGTGTGTTTCTCCCACTCTATGTTTATGTCTCTCAATGTGTGTGTGTCACATCCATTTTGCTTGTCTCTGTGTGTCTCTGTGTGTATCTCTCCGTGTGTCTCTCAGTGTGTTTTTCACTCTCTCTCTGTGTGTGTCTCAGTCACTGGGTTTCTCTCATTGTGCATGTGCCTGGCATTTGTGTGTGTGTGTNCTCTGTGTGTCTCTGTGTGTATCTCTCAGTGTGTTTTTCACTCTCTCTCAATGTGTGTGTCTCTCTGAGAAGTGATTCTGATTATCAGTGTGTTTGGGTGTCTTGATCTCAGCAGTGTGTGTCTCTTTTTAGATGAGGGTGTTTCTGAATGTGTGTGTCCCTCTAATTTTGCCTGTCTCGGTGTGCCTCTGTGTGTGTCCCTCAGTATGTGTGTCTCTCAGTGTTTGTTCTTTTCACTCAGAGTGTCCTTCTCAGCGGTACTCATTGTGAGGGTGTCTGCTTCCTCGAGTGTGTGTGTGTGCGTGTGTGTGTGTGTCTCTGGCTCTGGAAGTGAATTTCTTTCAGTGTGTATGTCCCTCTCAGTGTGTGTTTCTCTCTCAGGGTGAGTGTGTCTGTTTCTCAGTGTTTGTGTGTGTGTTGTGCTCACGGGGGTGTGTGTCTCTACGTGAATGAGAGTGTCTCTCAGTGTGTGTGTCACTGACCGTTTGCCTGTCTCTGTGTGTCTCTCAGGTTTTTTTACACTCTCTCTCAGTGTGGGTCTCTGTGACTGGTTTTCTCTCAAGGTGCATGTGCCTAGACCTAGTGTGTGTGTGTGTTTCTCCCTCTGTATGTGAATGTTTCTCAGTGTGTTTCTGCCTGTCACTTTGCCTGTGTATGTTTCTCAGTGTGTGTCTATGTGTGTCTCTCAGTGTGTTTCTCACTCTCTCTTGGTTGTGTGTCTCTCTCAGTAATTTTTCTCTTTGTGAGCGAGCTTGTTGTTAGTGTGTGTGTGTGTTTCTCCCACTCTATGTGTATGTCTCTGTGTGTGTGTGTGTGTCCCACTCATTTTGCTTGTCTTGTGTGTCTCTGTGCGTATTTCTCAGTGTGTTTTTCACTCTCTCTCAATGTGTGTGTCTCTCTGAGTGTGTGTCTGATTATGAGTGTATGGGTGTCTTGATCTCCGGTGTGTGTGTCTCTTTTTGAATGAGGTTGTTTCTCAATGTGTGTGTCCCTCTGATTTTGCCTGTCTCGGTGTGTCTCTGTGTGTGTCTCTCAGTATGTGTGTCTCTCAGTGTTTGTGCCTTTCTCTCAGAGTGTCCTCTTATTGTGTCATGGTGAGGGTGTCTCGTTCCTCGACTGTGTGTGTGTGTGTGTGCATGTGTGTGTGTGTCTCTCGCTCTGGAGGTGAATATCTTTCAGTGTGTTTATCCCTCTCAGTGTGTCTTTCTCTCTCAGTGTCAGTGTGTCTGTTTCTCAGTGTTTGTGTGTGTGTCATGCTCTCGGGGTGTGTGTCTCTATGTGGATGAGGGTGTCTCTCAATGTGTGTGTCCCTGACTGTTTGCCTATCTCTGTGTATCTCTGTGTGTCTCTCTCTGTGTGTGTCTCAGTGTGTTTTTCACTCTCTCTCAGTGTGGGTCTCTGTGACTGTGTTTCTCTCTTCGTGCATGTGCCTGCTTCTAGTGTGTGTGTGTTTCTCCCACTGGATGTGTATGTCTCTCAGTGTGTCTGTGCCTGTCAGTTTGCCTGTGTATGTGTCTCAGTGTGTGTCTCTGTATGTGTGTCTCTCAGTGTGTTTCTCACTCTCTCTCGGTGTGTATCTCTCTCAGTGATCTCTCTCATTGTGAGCAAGCTGGTTGTTAGTGTGTGTGTGTGTTTCTCCCACGCGATGTGTATGTCTCTCAGTGTGTGTGTGTCCCTCTCATTTTGCTTGTTTCTGCGTGTCTCTGTGTGTATCTCTCAGTGTGTTTTTCACTCTCTCTCAATGTCTGTGTCTCTCTGAGAGTGTGTCTGATTATTAGTGTGTGTGGGTGTCTTGATCTCAGGAGTGTGTGTCTCTTTATTGATGAGGGTGTTTCTCAATGTGTGTGTCCCTCTAATTTTGCCTGTATAGGTGTGTGTCTGTGTGTTTCTCTCAGTATGTGTGTCTCTCAGTGTTTGTTCCTTTCTCGCAGAGCGTCCCTCTCTGTGTGTCTCATTGTGAGAGTGTCTGGTTCCTCGAGTGTGTGTTTGTGCGTGTGTGTGTGTGTCTCGCTCTGGAAGGGAATATCTTTCAGTGTGTGTGTCCCTCTCAATGTGTTTCTCTCTCAGGGGGAGTGTGTCTGTTTCTCAGTGTTTGTGTGTGTGTCGTGCTCTCGGGGGTGTATGTCTCTATGTGGATGAGGGTGTCTCTCCGTGTGTGTGTCCCTGACAGTTTGACTGTCTCTGTGTGTCTCTGTGTGTGTCTCTCTGTATGTCTCTCAGTGTGTTTTTCACTCTCTCTCAGTGTGGGTCTTTGTGACTGGATTTCTCTCATCATGCATGTTCCTGGCTCTAGTGTGTGGGTGTTTCCCCCACTCTATGTGTATGTTTCTCAGTGTGTTTGTGCCTGTCAGTTTGCCTGTGCATGTGTCTCAGTGTGTGTCTCTATATGTGTGTCTCTCAGTGTGTTCTCACTCCCTCTCGGTGTGTGCCTCTCAGTGCTTTCTCTCTTTGTGAGCGAGCTGGTTGCGAGTGTGTGTGTGTTTTTCCCCCACTCTATGTGTATGTCTCTCAGTGTGTTTGTGCCTGTCAGTTTGCCTGTGTATGTGTCTCAGTGTGTGTCTCTGTATGTGTGTCTCTCAGTGTGTTTCTCACTCTCTCTCGGTGTGTGTCTCTCTCAGTGATCTCTCTCATTGTGAGCAAGCTGGTTGTTAGTGTGTGTGTGTGTTTCTCCCACGCGATGTGTATGTCTCTCAGTGTGTGTGTGTCCTTCTCATTTTGCTTGTTTCTGTGTGTCTCTGTGTGTATCTGTCAGTGTGTTTTTCACTCTCTCTCAGTGTGTGTGCCTCTCTGAGAGTGTGTCTGATTATCAGGGTGTGTGGGTGTCTTGATCTCAGGATTGTGTGACTCTTTTTGGATGAGGGTGTTTCTCAATGTGTGTGTCCCTCTAATGTTGCCTGTCTCGGTGTGTCTCTGTGTGTGTCTCTCAGTATGTGTGTCTCTCAGTGTTTGTTCCTTTCTCTCAGATTGTCCCTCGCAGTGTGTCTCACTGTGAGGGTGTCTGGTTCCTCGATTGTGTGTGTGTGCATGTGTGTGTGTGTGTGTGTGTGTCTCTCGCTCTGGAAGTGAATATATTTCAGTGTGTGTTCCCTCTCAGTGTGTTTCTCACTCAGGGTGAGTGTTTCTGTTTCTCAGTGTTTGTGTGTGTGTTGTGGTCTCAGGGGTGTGTGTCTCTACGTGGATGAGGGTGTCTCTCAGTGTGTGTGTCCCTGACAGTTTGCCTGTGTCTGTGTGTCTCTGAGTGTGTTTTTCACTCTCTCTCAGTGTGGGTCTCTGTGACTGGGTTTCTCTCATCGTGCATTTTACCGGCTCTAGTGTGTGTGTGTTTCTCCCAATGGATGTGTATGTCTCTCAGTGTGTTTGTGCCTGTCAGTTTCCCTGTGTATGTGTCTCAGTGTGTATCTCTGGTTGTGTGTCTCTCAGTGTGTTTTTCACTCTCTCTCAGTGTGGGTCTTTGTGACTGGATTTCTCTCATCATGCATGTTCCTGGCTCTAGTGTGTGGGTGTTTCTCCCACTGGATGTGTATGTCACTCAGTGTGTTTGTGCCTGTCAGTTTGCCTGTGTATGTGTCTCAGTGTGTGTCTCTGTATGTGTGTCTCTCAGTGTGTTTCTCACTCTCTCTCGGTGTGTGTCTCTCTCAGTGATCTCTCTCATTGTGAGCAAGCTGGTTGTTAGTGTGTGTGTGTGTTTCTCCCACTCGATGTGTATGTCTCTCAGTGTGTGTGTGTCCCTCTCATTTTGCTTGTTTCTGCGTGTCTCTGTGTGTATCTCTCAGTGTGTTTTTCACTCTCTCTCAATGTGTGTGTCTCTCTGAGAGTGTTTCTGATTATGAGTGTGTGTAGGTGTCTTGATCTCAGGAGTGTGTGTCTCTTTCTGGATGAGGTTGTTTCTCCATGAGTGTGTCCCTCTCTTTTGCCTGTCTCGATGTGTCTCTGTGTGTGTCTCTCAGTATGTGTTTCTCTCAGTGTTTGTTCCTTTCTCTCAGAGTGTCCTCTTAGTGTGTCATTGTGAGGGTGTCTAGCTGCTCGAGTGTGTGTGTGTGCGTGTGTGTGTGTATGTCTCTCGCTCTGGAGGTGAATATCTTTCAGTGTGTGTATCCGTCTCAGTTTGTCTTTCTCTCTGAGGGTGAGTGTGTCTTTTTCTCAGTGATTGTGTGTGTTTCGTGCTCTCTTGGGTGTGTTTCTCTGCTTGGATGAGGGTGTCTCTCAGTGTGTGTGTCCCTGAGAGTTTGCCTGTCTCTGTGTGTCTCTCTCGATGTCTCTCTGTGTGTCTCTCAGTGGGTTTTTCACTCTCTCTCAGTGTGGGTCTCTGTAACTGGGTTTCTCTCATCGTACATGTGCCTAGATCTATTGTATGTGTGTTTTTCCCACTGTATGTGAATGTCTCTCTTGTGTTTCTGCCTGTAACTTTGCCTGTGTATGTTTCTCAGTCTGTGTCTCTTTATGTGTGTCTCTCATTGTGTTTCTCACTCTCTCTTGGTGTGTGTCATTCTCAGTTATTTCTCTCATTATTAGCGAGCTGGTTGTTAATGTGTGTGTTTGTTTCTCCCACACTATGTGTATATCTCTGTGAGTGTTTGTCCCTCACATTTGCTTGTCTTGACTGTCTCTCTGCGTATCTCTCAGTGTCTTTTTCACTCTCTCTCAATGTGTGTGTTTCTCTGAGAGTGTGTCTGATTATTAGTGTGTATGGCTGTCTTGATCTCAGGAGTGTGTGACTCTTTTTGGATGAGGGTGTTTCTCAATGTGTGTGTCCCTCTATTGTGGCCTGTCTCGGTGTGTCTCTGTGTGTGTCTCTCAGTACGTGTGTCTCTCAGTGTTTGTTCCTTTCTCTCAGAGTGTCCCTCTCAGTGTGTCTCATTGTGAGGGTTTCTGGTTCCTCGAGTGTGTGTGTGCATGTGTGTGTGTGTGTCCCTTGCTCTGGAAGTGAATATCTTTCAGTGTGTGTGTCCCTCTCGCTGTGTGTTTCACTCTCAGGGTGAGTGTGTCTGTTTCTCAGTGTTTGTGTGTGAGTTGTCCTCTCGGGGGTGTGTGTCTCAATGTGGATGAGGGTGTCTCTCAGTGTGTGTGTCCCTGAGAGTTTTCCTGTCTCTGTGTGTCTCTCTCGATGTCTCTCTGTGTGTCTCTCAGTGGGTTTTTCACTCTCTCTCAGTGTGGGTCTCTGTAACTGGGTTTCTCTCATCGTACATGTGCCTAGATCTATTGTATGTGTGTTTTTCCCACTGTATGTGAATGTCTCTCTTGTGTTTCTGCCTGTAACTTTGCCTGTGTATGTTTCTCAGTCTGTGTCTCTTTATGTGTGTCTCTCATTGTGTTTCTCACTCTCTCTTGGTGTGTGTCATTCTCAGTTATTTCTCTCATTATTAGCGAGCTGGTTGTTAATGTGTGTGTTTGTTTCTCCCACACTATGTGTATATCTCTGTGAGTGTTTGTCCCTCACATTTGCTTGTCTTGACTGTCTCTCTGCGTATCTCTCAGTGTCTTTTTCACTCTCTCTCAATGTGTGTGTTTCTCTGAGAGTGTGTCTGATTATTAGTGTGTATGGCTGTCTTGATCTCAGGAGTGTGTGACTCTTTTTGGATGAGGGTGTTTCTCAATGTGTGTGTCCCTCTATTGTGGCCTGTCTCGGTGTGTCTCTGTGTGTGTCTCTCAGTACGTGTGTCTCTCAGTGTTTGTTCCTTTCTCTCAGAGTGTCCCTCTCAGTGTGTCTCATTGTGAGGGTTTCTGGTTCCTCGAGTGTGTTCTCTCAGTGTGTTTTTCACTCTCTCTCAATGTGTGTGTCTCTCTGAGAGTGTGTCTGATTATTAGTGTGTGTGGGTGTCTTGATCTCAGGAGTGTGTGTCTCCTTTTCGATGAGGGTGTTTCTCAATGTGTGTGTCCCTCTAACTTTGGCTGTCTCGGTGTGTCTCTCTGTGTGTCTCTCAGTGTGTTTTTCACTCTCTGAGTGTGGGTCTCTGTGACTGGGTTTCTGTTACCATGCATGTGCCTGGATCCAGTGTGTGTGTGTTTCTCCCACTGGATGTGTATGTCTCTCAGTGGGTTTGTTCCTGTCAGTTTGCCTGTGTATGTGTCTCATTGTGTGTCTCTGTATGTGTGTCTCTCAGTTTGTTTCTCACTCTCAGTGTTTCTCTCTCAGTGATCTCTCATTGTGGGCGAGCTGGTTGTTAGTGTGTGTGTGTTTCTCCCACTCTATGTGTATGTCTCTCAGTGTGTGTGTTTCTCTCTCAGTTTGCTTGTATCTGCTTGTCTCTGTGAGTATCTCTCAGTGTGTTTTTCACTCTCTCTCAATGTGTGTGTCTCTCTGAGAGTGTGTCTGATTATTAGTGTGTGTGGGTGTCTTGATCTCAGGAGTGTGTGTCTCTTTTTGGATGAGGGTGTTTCTCAATGTGTGTATCCCTTTCATTTTGCCTATCTCGATGTGTCTCTGTGTGTGTCTCTCAGTATGTATGTCTCTCAGTGTTTCTTCCTTTCTCTCAGAGTGTCCCTCTCAGTGTGTCTCATTGTGAGGGTGTCTGGTTCCACGAGTGTGTGTGTGTGCGTCTCTGTGTGTGTTTGTCTCTCGCTCTGGAAGTGAATATCTTTCAGTGTGTGTGTCCCTCTCAGTGTGTGTTTCTCCCTCAGGGTGAGTGTGTCGGTTTCTCAGTGTTTGTGTGTGTGTCGTGCTCTCGGGGGTGTGTGTCTCTACGTGGATGAGGGTGTCTCTCAGTGTGTGTGTCCCTGACAGTTTGCCTGTGTCTGTGTGTCTCTGAGTGTGTTTTTCACTCTCTCTCAGTGTGGGTCTCTGTGACTGGGTTTCTCTCATCGTGCATTTTACCGGCTCTAGTGTGTGTGTGTTTCTCCCAATGGATGTGTATGTCTCTCAGTGTGTTTGTGCCTGTCAGTTTCCCTGTGTATGTGTCTCAGTGTGTATCTCTGGTTGTGTGTCTCTCAGTGTGTTTTTCACTCTCTCTCAGTGTGGGTCTTTGTGACTGGGTTTCTCTCATCGTGCATTTTACCGGCTCTAGTGTGTGTGTGTTTCTCCCAATGGATGTGTATGTCTCTCAGTGTGTTTGTGCCTGTCAGTTTCCCTGTGTATGTGTCTCAGTGTGTATCTCTGGTTGTGTGTCTCTCAGTGTGTTTTTCACTCTCTCTCAGTGTGGGTCTCTGTGACTGGGTTTCTGTCATCGTGCATGTGCCTGGCTCTAGTGTGTGTGTGTTTCTCCCACTGGATGTGTATGTCTCTCAGTGTGTTTGTGCCTGTCAGTTTGCTGTGCATGTGTCTCAGTGTCTGTCTCTGTATGTGTGTCTCTCAGTGTGTTTCTCACTCTCTCTCGGTGTGTGTCTCTCTCAGTGATCTCTCTGTTTGTGAGCGAGCTGGTTGTTAGTGTGTGTGTGTGTTTCTCCCACTCTATGTGTGCGTCTCTCAGTTTGTGTGTGTCCCTCTCATTTTGCTTGTCTCTGCGTGTCTCTGTGTGTATCTCTCAGTGTGTTTTTCACTCTCTCTCAATGTGTGTCTCTCTCTGAGAGTGTGTCTGATTATTAGTGTGTGTGGGTTTCTGGATCTCAGGAGTGTGTGTCTCTTTTTGGATGAGTGGGTTTCTCCTTGTGTGTGTCCCTCTAATTTTGCCTGTGTCGGTGTGTCTCTCTGTGTGTCTCTCAGTATGTGTGTCTCTCAGTGTTTGTTCCTTTCTCTCAGAGTGTCCCACTAAGTGTTTCTCATTGTGAGGGTGTCTGTTTCCTCGAGTGTGTGTGTGTGTCTCGCTATGGAAGTGAATATCTTTCAGTGTGTGTGTCCCTCTCAGTGTGTGTTTCTCTCTAAGGGTGAGTGTGTCTGTTTCTCAGTGATTTTTTTGTGTGTCGTGCTCTCGGGTGTGTGTGTCTCTACGTGGATGAGGGTGTCTCTCAATGTGTGTGTCCCTGAGAGTTTGACATCTCTGTGTGTCTCTCTGTGTGTCTCTCAGTGTGTTTTTCACTCTCTGTCAGTGTGGGTCTCTGTGACTAGGTTTCTGTCATCGTGCATGCGCCTGGCTCTAGTGTGTGTGTGTTTCTCCCACTGGATGTGTATGTCTCTCAGTGTCTTGTGCCTGTCCGTTTGCCTGTGTATGTGTCTCAGTGTGTGTAACTGTATGTGTGTCTCTCAGTGTGTTCCTCCCTCTCTCTCGGTGTGTGTCTCTCTCAGTGATCTCTCTCATTGTGCACGAGCTGGTTTTTAGTGTGTGTGTGTGTTTCTCCCACTTTATGTGTATGTCTCTCAGTGTGTGTGTGTCCCTCTCATTTTGCTTATCTCTGTGTGTCTCTGTGTGTATCTCTCAGTGAGTTTTTCACTCTCTCTCTCAATGTGTGCATCTCTCTGAGTGTGTATCTGATTATTAGTGTGTGTGGGTGTCTTCATCTCAGGCGTGTGTGTCTCTTTTTGGATGAGTGTGTTTCTCCATGTGTGTCCCTCTAATTTTGCCTCTCTCAGTGTGTCTCTGCGTGTGTCTCTCAGTCTGTGTGTCTCTCAGTGCTTGTTCCTTTCTCTCAGAGTGTCCCTCTCAGTGTGTCTCATTGTGAGGGTGTCTGTTTCCTCGAGTGTGTGTGTGTGTGTCTCGCTTGGGAAGTGAATATCTTTCAGTGTGTGTGTCCATCTATGTGTGTTTTTCTCTCTCATGGTGAGTGTGTCTGTTTCTCAGTGTTTGTGTGTGTGTCGTGCTCTTGGGGGTGTGGTTCTCCACGTGGATGAGGGTGTCTCTCAGTGTGTGTGTCCCTGAGAGTATGCCTGTCTCTGTGTGTGTCTCTCTGTGTGTCTCTCAGTGAGTTTTTCACTCTCTCTCAGCGTGGGTCTCTGTGGCTGAGTTTCTCTCCTCGTGCATGTGCCTGGCTCAAGTGTGTGTGTGTTTCCCCCACTGGATGTGTATATCTCTCAGTGTGTTTGTGCCAGTCAGTTTTCCTGTGTATGTGTCTCAGTGTGTGTCTCTGTATGTGTGTCTCTCAGCGTGTTTCTAACTCTGTCTCGATGTGTGTCTCTCTCAGTGATCTCTAACATTGTGAGCAAGCTGGTTGTTAGTGTGTCTGTCTTTTTGTCCCACTCTATGGTTATGTCTCTCAGTGTGTGCGTGTCCCTCTCATTTTTCTTGTCTCTGCGTGTCTCTATGTGTATCTCTCAGTGTGTTTTTCACTCTCTCTCAATGTGTGTGTCTCTCTGAGACTCTATCTGATCATTAGTGTGTGGGGATGTCTTGATCTCAGGAGTGTGTGTCTCTTTTTGGATGAGGGTGTTTCTCAATCTGTGTGTCCCTCTAATTTTGCCTGTCTCGGTGTGTCTCTGTGTGTGTCTCTCAGTATGTATGTCTCTCAGTGTTTTTTCCTTTCTCTCAGAGTGTCCCTCTCAGGATGTCTCATTGTGAGGGTGTCTTGTTCCTCGAGTGTGTGTGTGTGCGTCTGTGTTTGTGTGTCTCTCGCTGTGGAAGTGAATATCTTTCAGTGTGTGTGTCCCTCTCAGTGTGTGTTTCTCTCTCAGGGTGAGTGTGTCGGTTTCTCAGTGTTTGTGTGTGTGTCGTGCTCTCGGGGGTGTGTGTCTAGGTGGATGAGTGTGTCTCTCAGTGTGTGTGTCCCTGAGAGTTTGCCTGTCTCTCTGTGTCTCTGTGTGTGTCTCTCTGTGTGTCTCTCCGTGTGCTTTTCACTCTCTCTCAGTGTGGGTCTCTGTGACTGGGAATCTCTCATCGTGCATGTGTCTGGCTCTAGTGTGTGTGTGTTTCTCCCACTGGATGTGTATGTCTCTCAGTGTGTTTGTGCCTGTCAGTTTGCTGTGCATGTGTCTCAGTGTCTGTCTCTGTATGTGTGTCTCTCAGTGTGTTTCTCACTCTCTCTCGGTGTGTGTCTCTCTCAGTGATCTCTCTCATTGTGAGCAAGCTGGTTGTTAGTGTGTGTGTGTGTTTCTCCCACTCGATGTGTATGTCTCTCAGTGTGTGTGTGTCCCTCTCATTTTGCTTGTTTCTGCGTGTCTCTGTGTGTATCTCTCAGTGTGTTTTTCACTCTCTCTCAATGTCTGTGTCTCTCTGAGAGTGTGTCTGATTATTAGTGTGTGTGGGTGTCTTGATCTCAGGAGTGTGTGTCTCTTTATTGATGAGGGTGTTTCTCAATGTGTGTGTCCCTCTAATTTTGCCTGTATAGGTGTGTGTCTGTGTGTTTCTCTCAGTATGTGTGTCTCTCAGTGTTTGTTCCTTTCTCGCAGAGCGTCCCTCTCTGTGTGTCTCATTGTGAGAGTGTCTGGTTCCTCGAGTGTGTGTTTGTGCGTGTGTGTGTGTGTCTCGCTCTGGAAGGGAATATCTTTCAGTGTGTGTGTCCCTCTCAATGTGTTTCTCTCTCAGGGGGAGTGTGTCTGTTTCTCAGTGTTTGTGTGTGTGTCGTGCTCTCGGGGGTGTATGTCTCTATGTGGATGAGGGTGTCTCTCCGTGTGTGTGTCCCTGACAGTTTGACTGTCTCTGTGTGTCTCTGTGTGTGTCTCTCTGTATTTCTCTCAGTGTGTTTTTCACTCTCTCTCAGTGTGGGTCTCTGTGACTGGGTTTCTCTCATCGTGCATGTGCCTGGCTCTAGTGTGTGTGTGTTTCTCCCACTGGATGTGTATGTCTCTCTGTGTGTTTGTTCCTGTCAGTTGGCCTGTGCATGTGTCTCAGTGTGTGTCTCTGTATGTGTGTCTCTCAGTGTGTTTCTCAATGTCTCTCGGTGTGTGTCTCTGTCAGTGATCTCTCTCATTGTGAGCGAGCTGGTTGTTAGTGTGTGTGTGTGTTTCTCCCACTCTATGTGTATGTCTCTCAGTGTGTGTGTGTCCCTCTCATTTTGCTTGTCTCTGCCTGTCTCTGTGTGTATATCTCAGTGTGTTTTTCACCCTCTCTCAATGTGTGTGTCTCTCGGAGAGTGTGCCTGATTATTAGTGTGTGTGGGTGTCTTGATCTTAGCAGCGTGTGTTTCTTTTTGGATGAGGGTTTTTCTCCATGTGTGTGTCCGTCTAATTTTCCTGTATCGGTGTGTCTCTGTGTGTGTCTCTCAGTATGTCTGTCTCTCAGTGTTTGTTCCTTTCTATCAGAGTGTCCCTCTCAGTGTGTCTCATTTTGAGGGTGTCTGGTTCCTCGAGTGTCTGTGTGTGCGTGTGTGTGTGTCTGTGTCTCTTGCTCTGGAAGTGAATATCTTTCAGTGTGTGTGTCCCTCTCATTGTGCTTGTCTCTGCATGTCTCTGTGTGCATCTCTCAGTGTGTTTTGCACTCTCTCTCAATGTGTGTGTCTCTCTCAGACCGTGTCTCTTCATTAGTGTGTGTGTGTGTCTTGATCTCAGGAGTGTGTGTCTCTTTTTGGATTAGGGTGTTTCTCAATGTGTGTGTCCCTCTAATTTTGCCTGTCTCGGTGTGTCTCTGTGTGTGTGTCTCAATATGTGTGTCTCTCAGTGTTTGTTCCTTTCTCTCAGATTGTCCCTCGCAGTGTGTCTCATTGTGAGGGTGTCTGGTTCCTCGATTGTGTGTGTGTGTGTGTGTGTGTGTGTGTGTGTGTGTCTCTCGCTCTGGAAGTGAATATATTTCAGTGTGTGTTCCCTCTCAGTGTGTTTCTCACTCAGGGTGAGTGTTTCTGTTTCTCAGTGTTTGTGTGTGTGTTGTGGTCTCAGGGGTGTGTGTCTCTACGTGGATGAGGGTGTCTCTCAGTGTGTGTGTCCCTGACAGTTTGCCTGTGTCTGTGTGTCTCTGAGTGTGTTTTTCACTCTCTCTCAGTGTGGGTCTCTGTGACTGGGTTTCTCTCATCGTGCATTTTACCGGCTCTAGTGTGTGTGTGTTTCTCCCACTGGATGTGTATGTCTCTCAGTGTGTTTGTGCCTGTCAGTTTCCCTGTGTATGTGTCTCAGTGTGTATCTCTGTTTGTGTGTCTCTCAGTGTGTTTTTCACTCTCTCTCAGTGTGGGTCTTTGTGACTGGATTTCTCTCATCATGCATGTTCCTGGCTCTAGTGTGTGGGTGTTTCTCCCACTGGATGTGTATGTCACTCAGTGTGTTTGTGCCTGTCAGTTTGCCTGTGTATGTGTCTCAGTGTGTGTCTCTGTATGTGTGTCTCTCAGTGTGTTTCTCAATGTCTCTCGGTGTGTGTCTCTGTCAGTGATCTCTCTCATTGTGAGCGAGCTGGTTGTTAGTGTGTGTGTGTGTTTCTCCCACTCGATGTGTATGTCTCTCAGTGTGTGTGTGTCCCTCTCATTTTGCTTGTTTCTGCGTGTCTCTGTGTGTATCTCTCAGTGTGTTTTTCACTATCTCTCAATGTGTGTGTCTCTCTGAGAGTGTGTCTGATTATGAATATGTGTGGGTTTATTGATCTCAGGAGTGTGTGTCTCTTTCTGAATGAGGTTGTTTCTCCATGAGTGTGTCCCTCTAATTTTGCCTGTCTCGGTGTGTCTCTGTGTGTGTCTCTCAGTATGTTTGTCTTTCAGTGTTTGTTTCTTTCTCTCAGAGTGTCCGTCTCAGTCTGTCTCATTGTGAGGGTGTCTGTTTCCTGGAGTGTTTGTGTGTGTGTGTGTGTCTCTCTGGAAGTGAATATCTTTTGATGTGTGTATCCCTCTCAGTGTGTGTTTCTCTCTCAGGGTGAGTGTGTCTGTTTCTCAGTGTTTGTGTGTGTGTCATCTCCTCGGGGTGTGTGTCTCCACGTGGATGAGGGTGTCTCTTAGTGTGTGTGTCCCTGACAGTTTGCCTGTCTCTTTGTGTCTCTCTGTGTGTCTCCCTGTGTGTCTCTCAGTGTGTTTTTCACTCTCTCTCACTGTGGGTCTCTGAGACTCGGTTTCTGTCATCGTGCATGTGCCTGGCTCTAGTGTGTGTGTGCTTCTCCCTCTGGATGTGTATGTCTCTTAGTATGTTTGTGCCTGTTCAGTTTGCCTGTGTATGTGTCTCAGTGTGTGTCTCTTTATGTGTGTCTCTCAGCGTGTTTCTCACTCTGTCTCGGTGTGTGTCTCTCTCAGTGATCTCTCTCATTGTGAGCAAGCTGGTTGTTAGTGTGTCTGTCTTTTTCTCCCACTCTATGATTATGTCTCTCAGTGTGTGCGTGTCCCTCTCATTTTTCTTGTCTCTGCGTGTCTCTGTGTGTATCTCTCTGTGTGTTTTTCACCCTCTCTCAATGTGTGTGTCTCTCTGAGAGTGTGTCTGATTATTAGTGTGTGTGGGTGTCTTGATCTCAAGAGTGTGTGTCTCTTTTTGGATGAGGGTGTTTCTCAATGTGTGTGTCCCTCTAATTTTGCCTTTCTCGGTGTGCCTCTGTGTGTGTCCCTCAGTATGTGTGTCTCTCAGTGTTTGTTCCTTTCTCTCAGAGTGTCCCTCTCAGTGGGACTCATTGTGAGGTTGTCTGGTTCCTTGAGTGTGTGTGTGTGCATGTGTGTGTGTGAGTGTCTCTGGTTCTAGAAAGGAATTTCTTTCAGTGTGTGTGTCCCTCTCAGTGTGTGTTTCTCTCTCAGGGTGAGTGTGTCTGTTTCTCAGTTTTTGTGTGTGTGTCGTGTTCTCAGGTGTGTGTGTCTATGTGGATGAGGGTGTCTCTCAGTGTGTGTGTCCCTGAGAGTTTGCCTGTCTCTGTGTGTCTCTGTGCATGTCTCTTTGTGTGTCTCTCAGTGTGTTTTCCACTCTCTCTCACTGTGGGTCTCTGTGATTGGGTTTCTCTCTTCGTGCCTGTGCCTGGCTCTAGTGTGTGTGTGTTTCTCCCACTGGATGTGTATGTCTCTCAGTGTGTTTGTGCCTGTCAGTTTGCCTGTGCATGTGTCTCAGTGTCTGTCTCTGTATGTGTGTCTCTCAGTGTGTTTCTCACTCTCTCTCAGTGTGTGTCTCTCTCAGTGATCTCTCTCTTTTTGAGCGAGCTGTTTGTTAGTGTGTGTGTGTGTTTCTCCCACTCTATGTGTACGTCTTTCAGTGTGTGTGTGTCCCTCTCATTTTGCTTGTCTGTACGTGTCTCTGTGTGTATCTCTCAGTGTGTTATTCACTCTCTCTCAATGTGTGTCTCTCTCTGAGAGTGTGTCTGATTATTAGTGTGTGTGGGTGTCTTGATCTCAGGAGTGTGTGTCTCTTTTTGGATGAGCGGGTTTCTCCTTGTGTGTGTCCCTCTAATTTTGCCTGTGTCGGTGTGTCTCTCTGTGTGTCTCTCAGTATGTGTGTCTCTCAGTGTTTGTTCCTTTCTCGCAGAGCGTCCCTCTCTGTGTGTCTCATTGTGAGAGTGTCTGGTTCCTCGAGTGTGTGTTTGTGCGTGTGTGTGTGTGTCTCGCTCTGGAAGGGAATATCTTTCAGTGTGTGTGTCCCTCTCAATGTGTTTCTCTCTCAGGGGGAGTGTGTCTGTTTCTCAGTGTTTGTGTGTGTGTCGTGCTCTCGGGGGTGTATGTCTCTATGTGGATGAGGGTGTCTCTCCGTGTGTGTGTCCCTGACAGTTTGACTGTCTCTGTGTGTCTCTGTGTGTGTCTCTCTGTATTTCTCTCAGTGTGTTTTTCACTCTCTCTCAGTGTGGGTCTCTGTGACTGGGTTTCTCTCATCGTGCATGTGCCTGGCTCTAGTGTGTGTGTGTTTCTCCCACTGGATGTGTATGTCTCTCTGTGTGTTTGTTCCTGTCAGTTGGCCTGTGCATGTGTCTCAGTGTGTGTCTCTGTATGTGTGTCTCTCAGTGTGTTTCTCAATGTCTCTCGGTGTGTGTCTCTGTCAGTGATCTCTCTCATTGTGAGCGAGCTGGTTGTTAGTGTGTGTGTGTGTTTCTCCCACTCGATGTGTATGTCTCTCAGTGTGTGTGTGTCCCTCTCATTTTGCTTGTTTCTGCGTGTCTCTGTGTGTATCTCTCAGTGTGTTTTTCACTCTCTCTCAATGTCTGTGTCTCTCTGAGAGTGTGTCTGATTATTAGTGTGTGTGGGTGTCTTGATCTCAGGAGTGTGTGTCTCTTTTTGGATGAGCGGGTTTCTCCTTGTGTGTGTCCCTCTAATTTTGCCTGTGTCGGTGTGTCTCTCTGTGTGTCTCTCAGTATGTGTGTCTCTCAGTGTTTGTTCCTTTCTCTCAGAGTGTCCCAGTAAGTGTTTCTCGTTGTGAGGGTGTCTGTTTCCTCGAATGTGTGTGTGCGTCTCACTATGGAAGTGAATATCTTTCAGTGTGTGTGTCCCTCTCAGTGTGTGTTTCTCTCTAAGGGTGAGTGTGTTTGTTTCTCAGTGTTTTTTTTGTGTGTCGTGCTCTCGGGTGTGTGTGTCTCTATGTGGATGAGGGTGTCTCTCAGTGTGTGTGTCCCTGAGAGTTTGACATCTCTGTGTGTCTCTCTGTGTCTCTGTCTGTGTGTCTCTCAGTGTGTTTTTCACTCTTTCTCAGTGTGGGTCTGTGTGACTGGGTTTCTGTCATCGTGCATGCGCCTGGCTCTAGTGTGTATGTGTTTCTCCCACTGGATGTGTATGTCTCTCAGTGTCTTGTGCCTGTCAGTTTGCCTGTGTATGTGTCTCAGTGTGTGTCTCTGTATGTGTGTCTCTCAGTGTGTTTCTCCCGCTCTCTCGGTGTGTGTCTCTCTCAGTGATCTCTCTCATTGTGCACGAGCTGGTTGTTAGTGTGTGTGTGTGTTTCTCCCACTTTATGTGTATGTCTCTCAGTGTGTGTGTGTCCCTCTCATTTTGCTTATCTCTTGGTTTATCTCATCGTGCATGTGCCTGGCTCTAGTCTATGTGTTTCTAACACTGGATGTGTAAGTCTCTCAGTGTGTTTGTTCCTGTCAGTTTGCCTGTGTATGTGTCTCAGTGTGTGTCTCTGTATGTGTGTCTCTCAGCGTGTTTCTCACTCTGTCTCGGTGTGTGTCTCTCTCAGTGATCTCTCTCATTGTGAGCGAGCTGGTTGTTAGTGTGTGTGTGTGTTTCTCCCACTCTATGTGTATGTCTCTCAGTGTGTGTGTGTCCCTCTCATTTTGCTTGTCTCTGCATGTCTCTGTGTGTATCTCTCATTGTGTTTGTCACTCTCTCTCAATGTGTGTCTCTCTCTGAGAGTGTGTCTGATTATGAGTGTGTGTGTGTCTTGATCTCAGGAGTGTGTGTCTCTTTCTGAATGAGGTTGTTTCTCCATGAGTGTGTCCCTCTAATTTTGCCTGTCTCGGTGTGTCTCTATGTGTGTCCCTCAGTATGTGTGTCTCTCAGTGTTTGTTCCTTTCGCTCAGAGTGTACCTCTCAGTGGGTCTCATTGTGAGGGTGTCTGGTTCCTTGAGTGTGTTTGTGTGTGTGTGTGTGTTTCTGTGCATGTGTCTCTCGCTCTGGAAATGAATATCATTCAGAATGTGTGTCCCTCTCAGTGTGTGTTTCTCTCTCAGGGTGAGTGTGTCTGTTTCTCAATGATTGTGTGTGTGTCGTGGTCTCGGAGGTGTGTGTCTCTACATGGATGTGGGTGTCTCTCAGTGTCTGTGTCCCTGACAGTTTGCCTATCTCTGTGTGTCTCTGTGTGTCTCTCAGTGTGTTTATCACCATCTCTCAGTGTGGGTGTCTGTGACTTGGTTTCTGTCATCGTGCATGTGCCTGGCTCTAGTGTGTGTGTGATTCTCCCACTCTATGTGTATGTCTCTCAGTGTGTTTGTGCCTGTCAGTTTGCCTGTGTATGTGTCTCAGTGTGTGTCTCTGTATGTGTGTCTCTCAGTGTGTTTCTCNTGTGGGTGTCTGTGACTTGGTTTCTGTCATCGTGCATGTGCCTGGCTCTAGTGTGTGTGTGATTCTCCCACTCTATGTGTATGTCTCTCAGTGTGTTTGTGCCTGTCAGTTTGCCTGTGTATGTGTCTCAGTGTGTGTCTCTGTATGTGTATCTCTCAGTGTGTTTCTCCCTCTCTCTCGGTGTGTGTCTCTGTCAGTGATCTCTCTCATTGTGAGCGAGCTGGTTGTTCATGTGTGTGTGTGTTTCTCCCACTCTGTGTATGTCTCTCAATGGGTGTGTGTCACACTCATTTTGCTTTTCTCTGCGTGTCTCTGTGTGTATCTCTCAGTGTAATTTTCAATCTCTCTCAGTGTGTGTGTCTCTCTGAGAGTGTGTCTGATTATTAGTGGGTGTGGGTGTCTTGATCTCAGCAGCGCGTGTCTCTTTTTGGATGAGAGTGTTTCTCAATGTGTGTATCCCTCTAATTTTGCCTGTCTCGGTGTGCCTCTGTGTGTGTCCCTCAGTATGTGTGTCTCTCAGTGTTTGTTCCTTTCTCTCAGAGTGTCCCTCTCAGTGGGACTCATTGTGAGGTTGTCTGGTTCCTCGAGTGTGTGTATGTGCATGTGTGTGTTGTGACTCTGGTTCTAGAAGTGACTTTCTTTCAGTGTGTGTGTCCCTCTCAGTGTGTATTTCTCTCTCAGGGTCAGTGTGTTTGTTTCTCAGTGTTTGTGTGTGTGTTGTGCTCTCAGGGGTGTGTGCCTATGTGGATGAATGTGTCTCTCAGTGTGTGTGTCCATGAGAGTCTGCCTGTCTCTGTGCATGTCTCTTTGTGTGTCTCTCAGTGTGTTTTCCACTCTCTCTCACTGTGGGTCTCTGTGATTGGGTTTCTCTCTTTGTGCCTGTGCCTGGCTCTAGTGCGTGTGTGTTTCTCCCACTGGATGTGTATGTCTCTCAGTGTGTTTGTGCCTGTCAATTTGCCTGTGTATGTATCTCAGTTTTGTCCCTGTATGTGTATTTCTCAGTGTGTTTCTCACTGTTTCTCGGTGTGTGTCTCTCTCAGTGATCTCTCTCTTTGTGAGCGAGCTGTTTGTTAGTGTGTGTGTGTGTTTCTCCCACTCTATGTGTACGTCTCTCAGTGTCTGTGTGTCCCTCTCATTTTGCTTGTCTCTGCGTGTCTCTGTGTGTATCTCTCAGTGTGTTTGTCACTCTCTCTCAATGTGTGTCTCTCTCTGAGAGTGTGTCTGTTTATGAGTGTGTGTGGGTGTCTTGAACTCAGGAGTGTGTGTCTCTTTCTGAATGAGGTTGTTTCTCCATGAGTGTGTCCCTCTAATTTTGCCTGTGTCCGTGTGTCTCTGTGTGTGTCTCTCAGTATGTGTGTCTCTCAGTGTTTGTTCCTTTCTCTCAGAGTGTACCTCTCAGTGGGTCTCATTGTGAGGGTGTCTGGTTCCTTGAGTGTGTTTGTGCGTGTGTGTGTGTGTCTGTGCATGTGTCTCTCGCTCTGGAAGTGAATATCATTCAGTGTGTTTGTCCCTCTCAGTGTGTGTTTCTCTCTCAGGGTGAGTATGTCTGTTTCTCAGTGTTTGTGTGTGTGTCATGGTCTCGGGGGTGTGTGTCTCTACGTGGAAGTGGATGTCTCTCAGTGTGTGTGTCCCTGACAGTTTGCCTATCTCTGTGTGTCTCTGTGTGTCTCTCAGTGTGTTTATCACCCTCTCTCAGTGTGGGTCTCTGTGACTGGGTTTCTGTCATCGTGCATGTGCCAGGCTCTAGTGTGCGTGTGTTTCTCCCACTGGATGTGTATGTCTCTCAGTGTGTTTGTGCCTGTCAGTTTGCCTGTGTATGTGTCTCAGTGTGTGTCTCTGTATGTGTGTCTCTCAGTGTGTTTCTCACTCTCTCTCGGTGTGTCTCTCTCTCAGTGATCTCTCTCATTGTGAGCAAGCTGGTTGTTAGTGTGTGTGTGTGTTTGTTTTTCACTCTCTCTCAATGTGTGTGTCTCTCTGAGACTCTGTCTTATCATTAGTGTGTGTGGGTGTCTTGAATTCAGGAGTGTGTGTCTCTATTTGGATGAGGGTGTTTCTGAATGTGTGTGTCCCTCTAATTTTGCCTGTCTTGGTGTGTCTCTGTGTATGTCTCTCAGTATGTGTGTCTCTCAGTGTTTGTTCCTTTCTCTCAGAGGGTCCCTCTCAGTGTGTCTCATTGTCATGGTGTCTGGTTCCACGAGTGTGTTGTGTGCGTGTGTTTGTGTGTCTCTTGCTCTGGAAGTGAATATCTTTCAGTGTGTGTGTCCCTCTCAGTGTTTGTTTCTCTCTCATGGTGAGTGTGTCTGTTTCTCTCTCATGGTGAGTGTGTCTGGTTCTCAGTGTTTGTGTGTGTGTCGTGCTCTCGGTGGTGTGTGTCTCTACGTGGATGAGGGTGTCTCTCAGTGTGAGTTTCTCTGAGAGTTTGCCTGTCTCTTTGTGTTTCTGTGTGTCTCTCTCTGTGTCTTTCAGTGTGTTTTTCACTGTCTCTCAGTGTGGGTCTCTGTGACTGTGTTTCTCTCATCGTGCATGTGCCTGGCTCTAGTGTGTGTGTTTCTCCCGCTGGATGTGTATGTCTCTCAGTTTGTTTGTGCCTGCCAGTTTGCCTGTGCATGTGTCTCAGTGTCTGTCTCTGTATGTGTGTCTCTCAGTGTGTTTCTCACTCTCTCTCGATGTGTGTCTCTCTCAGTGATCTCTCTCTTTGTGAGCGAGCTGTTTGTTAGTGTGTGTGTGTGTTTCCCCCACTCTATGTGCACGTCTCTCAGTGTGTGTGTGTCCCTCTCATTTTGCTTCTCTCTGCGTGTCTCTGTGTGTATCTCTCAATGTGTTTTTCACTCTCTCTCAATGTGTGTCTCTCTCTGAGAGTTTGTCTGGTTATTTGTGTGTGTGGGTGTCTTGATCTCAGGAGTGTGTGTCTCTTTTTGGATGAGCGGGTTTCTCCTTGTGTGTGTCCCTCTAATTTTGCCTGTGTCTGTGTGTCTCTGTGTGTGTCTCTCAGTATGTGTGACTCTCAGTGTTTGTTCCTTTCTCTCAGAGTGTCCCTATAAGAGTTTCCCATTGTAAGGGTGTCTGTTTCCTCGAGTGTGTGTGTGTGTCTCGCTACCGAAGTGAATATCTATCAGTGTGTGTGTCCCTCTCAGTGTGTGCTTCTCTCTCAGGGTGAGTGTGTCTGTTTCTCAGTGTTTTTTTGTGTGTCGTGCTCTCAGGTTTGCGTGTCTCTACGTGGATGAAGGTGTCTCTCACTGTGTGTGTCCCTGAGAGTCTGCCTGTCTCTGTGTGTCTCTGTGCATGTCTCTTTGCGTGTCTCTCAGTGTGTTTTCCACTCTCTCTCCCTGTGGGTCTCTGTGATTGGGATTCTCTCTTCGTGCATGTGGATGGCTCTAGTGTGTGTGTGTTTCTCCCACTGGATGTGTATGCCTCTCACTGTGTTTGTGCCTATCAGTTTGCCTGTGTATGTGTCTCAGTGTGTGTCTCTGTATGTGTGTCTCTCAGCGTGTTTCTCACTCTCTCTCGGTGTGTGTCTCTCTCAGTGATCTCTCTCATTGTGAGCAAGCTGGTTGTTAGTGTGTGTGTGTGTTTCTCCCACTCGATGTGTATGTCTCTCAGTGTGTGTGTGTCCCTCTCATTTTGCTTGTTTCTGCGTGTCTCTGTGTGTATCTCTCAGTGTGTTTTTCACTCTCTCTCAATGTCTGTGTCTCTCTGAGAGTGTGTCTGATCTTTAGTGTGTGTGGGTGTCTTGATCTCAGGAGTGTGTGTTTCCTTTTGAATGAGGGTGTTTCTCCATGTGAGTGTCCCTCTAATTATGGCTGTCTCGGTGTGTCTCTGTGTGTGTCTCTCAAAATGTGTGTCTCTCAGTGTTTGTTCCTTTCTCTCAGAGTGCCCTCTCAGTGTGTCTAATTGTGAGGGTGTCTGGTTCCTCGAGTGTGTGTGTGCTCGTGTGTCTGTGTGTGTGTCTCTTGCTCTGGAACTGAATAGCTTTCAGTGTGTTTGTCCCTCTCAGTGTTTGATTCTCAGGGTGAGTGTGTCTGTTTCTCAGTGTTTGTGTGTGTGTCGTGCTCTCGGGGGTGTGTGTCTAAGTGGATGAGGTTGTCTCTCACTGTGTGTGTCCCTGAGAGTCTGCCTGTCTCTGTGTGTCTCTGTGCATGTCTCTTTGCGTGTCTCTCAGTGTGTTTTCCACTCTCTCTCCCTGTGGTTCTCTGTGATTTGGTTTCTCTCTTCGTGCATGTGCCTGGCTCTAGTGTGTGTGTGTTTCTCCCACTGGATGTGTATGTCTCTCTGTGTGTTTGTTCCTGTCAGTTGGCCTGTGCATGTGTCTCAGTGTGTGTCTCTGTATGTGTGTCTCTCAGTGTGTTTCTCAATGTCTCTCGGTGTGTGTCTCTGTCAGTGATCTCTCTCATTGTGAGCGAGCTGGTTGTTAGTGTGTGTGTGTGTTCCTCCCACTCTATGTGTAGGTCTCTCAGTGTGTGTGTGTCCCTCTCATTTTGCTTGTCTCTGCATGTCTCTTTGTGTATCTCTGAGTGTGTTTTTCACTCTCTCTCAATGTGTGTGTCTCTCTGAGAGTGTGTCTGATTATTAGTGTGTATGGGTGTCTTGATATCAGGAGTGTGTGTCTCTTTATTGATGAGGGTGTTTCTCAATGTGTGTGTCCCTCTAATTTTGCCTGTATAGGTGTGTGTCTGTGTGTTTCTCTCAGTATGTGTGTCTCTCAGTGTTTGTTCCTTTCTCGCAGAGCGTCCCTCTCTGTGTGTCTCATTGTGAGAGTGTCTGGTTCCTCGAGTGTGTGTTTGTGCGTGTGTGTGTGTGTCTCGCTCTGGAAGGGAATATCTTTCAGTGTGTGTGTCCCTCTCAATGTGTTTCTCTCTCAGGGGGAGTGTGTCTGTTTCTCAGTGTTTGTGTGTGTGTCGTGCTCTCGGGGGTGTATGTCTCTATGTGGATGAGGGTGTCTCTCCGTGTGTGTGTCCCTGACAGTTTGACTGTCTCTGTGTGTCTCTGTGTGTGTCTCTCTGTATTTCTCTCAGTGTGTTTTTCACTCTCTCTCAGTGTGGGTCTCTGTGACTGGGTTTCTCTCATCGTGCATGTGCCTGGCTCTAGTGTGTGTGTGTTTCTCCCACTGGATGTGTATGTCTCTCTGTGTGTTTGTTCCTGTCAGTTGGCCTGTGCATGTGTCTCAGTGTGTGTCTCTGTATGTGTGTCTCTCAGTGTGTTTCTCAATGTCTCTCGGTGTGTGTCTCTGTCAGTGATCTCTCTCATTGTGAGCGAGCTGGTTGTTAGTGTGTGTGTGTGTTTCTCCCACTCGATGTGTATGTCTCTCAGTGTGTGTGTGTCCCTCTCATTTTGCTTGTCTCTGCCTGTCTCTGTGTGTATATCTCAGTGTGTTTTTCACCCTCTCTCAATGTGTGTGTCTCTCGGAGAGTGTGCCTGATTATTAGTGTGTGTGGGTGTCTTGATCTTAGCAGCGTGTGTTTCTTTTTGGATGAGGGTTTTTCTCCATGTGTGTGTCCGTCTAATTTTCCTGTATCGGTGTGTCTCTGTGTGTGTCTCTCAGTATGTCTGTCTCTCAGTGTTTGTTCCTTTCTATCAGAGTGTCCCTCTCAGTGTGTCTCATTTTGAGGGTGTCTGGTTCCTCGAGTGTCTGTGTGTGCGTGTGTGTGTGTCTGTGTCTCTTGCTCTGGAAGTGAATATCTTTCAGTGTGTGTGTCCCTCTCATTGTGCTTGTCTCTGCATGTCTCTGTGTGCATCTCTCAGTGTGTTTTGCACTCTCTCTCAATGTGTGTGTCTCTCTCAGACCGTGTCTCTTCATTAGTGTGTGTGTGTGTCTTGATCTCAGGAGTGTGTGTCTCTTTTTGGATTAGGGTGTTTCTCAATGTGTGTGTCCCTCTAATTTTGCCTGTCTCGGTGTGTCTCTGTGTGTGTGTCTCAATATGTGTGTCTCTCAGTGTTTGTTCCTTTCTCTCAGATTGTCCCTCGCAGTGTGTCTCATTGTGAGGGTGTCTGGTTCCTCGATTGTGTGTGTGTGCATGTGTGTGTGTGTGTGTGTGTGTCTCTCGCTCTGGAAGTGAATATATTTCAGTGTGTGTTCCCTCTCAGTGTGTTTCTCACTCAGGGTGAGTGTTTCTGTTTCTCAGTGTTTGTGTGTGTGTTGTGGTCTCAGGGGTGTGTGTCTCTACGTGGATGAGGGTGTCTCTCAGTGTGTGTGTCCCTGACAGTTTGCCTGTGTCTGTGTGTCTCTGAGTGTGTTTTTCACTCTCTCTCAGTGTGGGTCTCTGTGACTGGGTTTCTCTCATCGTGCATTTTACCGGCTCTAGTGTGTGTGTGTTTCTCCCAATGGATGTGTATGTCTCTCAGTGTGTTTGTGCCTGTCAGTTTCCCTGTGTATGTGTCTCAGTGTGTATCTCTGTTTGTGTGTCTCTCAGTGTGTTTTTCACTCTCTCTCAGTGTGGGTCTTTGTGACTGGATTTCTCTCATCATGCATGTTCCTGGCTCTAGTGTGTGGGTGTTTCTCCCACTGGATGTGTATGTCACTCAGTGTGTTTGTGCCTGTCAGTTTGCCTGTGTATGTGTCTCAGTGTGTGTCTCTGTATGTGTGTCTCTCAGTGTGTTTCTCACTCTCTCTCGGTGTGTGTCTCTCTCAGTGATCTCTCTCATTGTGAGCAAGCTGGTTGTTAGTGTGTGTGTGTGTTTCTCCCACGCGATGTGTATGTCTCTCAGTGTGTGTGTGTCCCTCTCATTTTGCTTGTTTCTGCGTGTCTCTGTGTGTATCTCTCAGTGTGTTTTTCACTCTCTCTCAATGTGTGTGTCTCTCTGAGAGTGTATCTGATCATTAGTGTGTGTGGGTGTCTTAATCTCCGGAGTGTGTGTCTCTTTTTGGATGAGGGTGTTTCTCAATGTGTGTGTCCCTCTTATGTTGCCTGTCTCGGTGTGTCTCTGTGTGTGTCTCTCAGTATGTGTGTCTCTCAGTGTTTGTTCCCTCTTCTCAGAGTGTCCCTCTCAGTGTGTCTCATTGTGAGGCTGTCTGGTTCCTCGAGTGTGTGTGTGTGTGTGTGTGTGTGTATGTGTGTGTGTGTCTCTCTCCCTGGAAGTGAATATCTTTCAATTTGTGTGTCCCTCTCAGTGTGTGTTTCTCTCTCAGGGTGAGTGTTTCAGTTTCTCAGTGTTTTTGTGTGTGCCGTGCTTTCGGGGGTGTTTGTCTCTACGTGGATGAGGGTATCTCTCAGTGTGTGTGTCCCTGAGAGCTTGCCTGACACTGTGTGTCTTTGTGTGTCTCTCTGTGGGTCTCTCAGTGTGTTTTTCACTCTCTCTCAGTGTGGGTCTCTGTGACTGCGTTTCTCTCATTGTGCATGTGCCCGGCTCTCGTGTGTGTGTGTTTCTCCCACTGGATGTTTATGTCTCTCAGTGTGTTTGTCCCTGGCAGATTGCCTGTGTAAGTGTCTCAGGGTGTGTCTCTGCATGTGTGTCTGTCAGTGTGTTTCTCACTCTGTCTCGGTGTGTGTCTCTCTCAGTGATTTCTCTCATGGTGCGAGCTGGTTGTTAGTGTGTGTGTGTGTTTCTCCCACTCTATGTGTTTGTCTCTCAGTGTGTGCATGTCCCTCTCAATTTGCTTGTCTCTGTGTGTATCTCTCAGTGTGTTTTTCACTCTCTCTCAATGTGTGTGTCTCTCTGAGAGTGTATCTGATCATTAGTGTGTGTGGGTGTCTTAATCTCCGGAGTGTGTGTCTCTTTTTGGATGAGGGTGTTTCTCAATGTGTGTGTCCCTCTAATTTTGCCTGTCTCGGTGTGTCTCTGTGTATGTCTCTCAGTATGTGTGTCTCTCAGTGTTTGTTCCTTTCTCTCAGAGCGCTCTGCTCCGTGTGTCTCATTGGGAAGGTGTCTGGTTCCTCGAGTGTGTGTGTGTCCTTGTGTGTGTGTTTGTGTGTCTCACTCTGGAAGTGAATATCTTTCCGTGTGTGTGTCCCTCTCAGTGTGTGTTTCTGTCTCAGGGTGAGTGTGTCTGTTTCTCAGTGTTTGTGTGTGTGTAGTGCTCTCAGAGGTGTGTGTCTCTACGTGGATGAGGGTGTCTCTCAGTGTGTGTGTCCCTGACAGTTTGCCTGTGTCTGTGTGTCTCTGAGTGTGTTTTTCACTCTCTCTCAGTGTGGGTCTCTGTGACTGGGTTTCTCTCATCGTGCATTTTACCGGCTCTAGTGTGTGTGTGTTTCTCCCAATGGATGTGTATGTCTCTCAGTGTGTTTGTGCCTGTCAGTTTCCCTGTGTATGTGTCTCAGTGTGTATCTCTGTTTGTGTGTCTCTCAGTGTGTTTTTCACTCTCTCTCAGTGTGGGTCTTTGTGACTGGATTTCTCTCATCATGCATGTTCCTGGCTCTAGTGTGTGGGTGTTTCTCCCACTGGATGTGTATGTCACTCAGTGTGTTTGTGCCTGTCAGTTTGCCTGTGTATGTGTCTCAGTGTGTGTCTCTGTATGTGTGTCTCTCAGTGTGTTTCTCACTCTCTCTCGGTGTGTGTCTCTCTCAGTGATCTCTCTCATTGTGAGCGAGCTGGTTGTTAGTGTGTGTGTGTGTTTCTACCACTCTATGTGTATGTCTCTGTGTGTGTGTGTGTCGTCTCATTTTGCTTTTCTCTGCGTGTCTCTGTGTGTATCTCCCAGTGTGTTTTTCACTCTCTCTCAATGTGTTGTCTCTCTGAGAGTGTGTCTGATTATGAGTGTGTTTGGTGTCTGGATCTCAGGAGTGTGTGTCTCTATATGGATGAGGTTGTTTCTCCATGAGGGTGCCCCTCTAATTTTGCCTGTCTCAGTGTGTCTCTGTGTGTGTCTCTCAGTATGTGTGTCTCTCAGTGTTTGTTCCTTTCTCTCAGAGTGTCCCTCTCTGTGTGTCTCATTGTGAGGGTGTCTGGTTCCTCGATTCTGTGTGTGTGCATGTGTGTGTGTGTGTGTGTGTGTCTCTCGCTCTGGAAGTGAATATATTTCAGTGTGTGTTCCCTCTCAGTGTGTTTCTCACTCAGGGTGAGTGTTTCTGTTTCTCAGTGTTTGTGTGTGTGTTGTGGTCTCAGGGGTGTGTGTCTCTACGTGGATGAGGGTGTCTCTCAGTGTGTGTGTCCCTGACAGTTTGCCTGTGTCTGTGTGTCTCTGAGTGTGTTTTTCACTCTCTCTCAGTGTGGGTCTCTGTGACTGGGTTTCTCTCATCGTGCATTTTACCGGCTCTAGTGTGTGTGTGTTTCTCCCAATGGATGTGTATGTCTCTCAGTGTGTTTGTGCCTGTCAGTTTCCCTGTGTATGTGTCTCAGTGTGTATCTCTGTTTGTGTGTCTCTCAGTGTGTTTTTCACTCTCTCTCAGTGTGGGTCTTTGTGACTGGATTTCTCTCATCATGCATGTTCCTGGCTCTAGTGTGTGGGTGTTTCTCCCACTGGATGTGTATGTCACTCAGTGTGTTTGTGCCTGTCAGTTTGCCTGTGTTTGTGTCTCAGTGTGTGTCTCAGTATGGGTGTCTCTCAGTGTGTTTCTCACTCTCTCTCGTTGTGTGTTTCTCTCAGTGATCTCTCTCATTGTGAACGATCTGATTGTTAGTGTGTGTGTGTGTTTCTCCCACTCTATGTGTATGTCTCTCAGTGTGTGTTTGTTCCTCTCATTTTGCTTGTCTCTGCGTGTCTCTGTGTGTATCTCTCAGTGTGTTTTTCACTCTCTCTCAATGTGTGTGTCTCTCTGAGAGTGTGTCTGTTTTTGAGTGTGTGTGGGTGGCTTGGTCTCAGGAGTGTGTGTCTCTCTTTGGATGAGGGTGTTTCTCCATGTGTGTGTCCCTCTAATTTTGCCTGTCTCGGTGTGTTTCTCTATGTGTCTCTCAGTATGTGTGTCTCTCAGTATGTGGGTCTCTCAGTGTTTGTTCCTTTCTCTCAGAGTGTACCTCTCAGTGGGTCTCATTGTGAGGGTGTCTGGTTCCTTGAGTGTGTTTGTGCGTGTGTGTGTGTGTGTCTGAGCATGTGTCTCTCGTTCTGGAAGTGAATATCATTCAGAGTGTGTGTCCCTCTCAGTGTGTGTTTCTCTCTCAGGGTGAGTGTGTCTGTTTCTCAGTGTTTTGTGTGTGTAGTGGTCTCGGGTGTGTGTGTCTCTCCGTGGATGAGGGTGTCTCTCAGTGTGTGTGTCCCTGGCAGTTTGCCTATCTCTGTGAGTCTCCGTGTGTCTCTCATTGTGTTTATCACCTTCCCTCAGTGTGGGTCTCTGTGACTGGGTTTCTGTCATCGTGCATGTGCCTGGCTCTAGTGTGTGTGTGTTTCTCCCACTGGATGTGTATGTCTCTCAGTGGGTTTGTGCATGTCAGTTTGCCTGTGTATGTGTCTCAGTGTGTGTCTCTGTATGTGTGTCTCTCAGTGTGTTTCTCAATGTCTCTCGGTGTGTGTCTCTGTCAGTGATCTCTCTCATTGTGAGCGAGCTGGTTGTTAGTGTGTGTGTGTGTTTCTCCCACTCTATGTGTATGTCTCTCAGTGTGTGTGTGTCCCTCTCATTTTCCTTGTATCTCGTGTCTCTGTGTGTATCTCTCAGTGTGTTTTTCACTCTCTCTCAATGTGTGTGTCTCTCTGAGAGTGTGTCTGTTTTTGAGTGTGTGCAGGAGGCTTGACCTCAGGAGTGTGTGTCTCATTTTTGATGAGGGTGTTTCTCCATGTGTATGTCCCTCTAATTTTGCCTGTCTTGGTGTGTTTCTGTATTGGTCTCTCAGTATGTGTGTCTCTCAGTATGTGTGTTTCTCAGTGATTGTTCCTTTCTCTCAGAGTGTCCCTCTCAGTGTGTCATTGTGAGGGTGTCTAGTTCCTCGAGAATGTGTGTGTTTGTGTGTGTCTTTCGCACTGGTGGTGAATATCTTTCCGTGTGTGTATCCCGCTCAGTGTGTGTTTCTTTCTCAGGGTGAGTTTGTCTGTTTCTCAGTGTTTGTATGTGTCTCGTGCTCTGGGGTGTGTGTGTCTCTATGTGGATGAGGGTGTCTCTCAGTGTGTGTGTCCCTGAGAGTTTGTCTGTCTCTCTGTCTCTGTGTGTGTCTCTGTGTGTGTTTATCAGTGTGTTTTTCACTCTCTCTCAATGTGTGTATCTCTCTGAGAGTTTGTCTAATTATTAGTGTTTTTCGGTGTCTTGATTTCAGGAGTGTGTGTCTCTTTTTGGATGAGGGTGTTTCTCAATATGTGTATCCCTCTAATTTTGCCTGTCTCGATGTGTATCTCTGTGTGTCTCTCAGTATGTGTGTCTCTCAGTGTTTGTTCCTTTCTCTCCGAGTGTCCCTCTAAGTGTGTCTCATTGTGAGGGTGTCTGGTTTCTCGAGTATGTGTGTGAGAATGTGTGTGTGTGGGCATGTGTGTGTGCGCGCGCGCGCGTGTGTGTGTGTCTCTCTCTCTGGAAGGGAATAACTTTCATTGTGTGTGTCCCTCTCAGTGTGTGATTCTCTCTCAGGGTGAGTGTGTCTGTTTCTCAGTGTTTGTGTGTGTGTCGTGCTCTCGGGGGTGTGTGTCTCTACGTGGATGAGGGTGTCTCTCAGTGTGTGTGTCCCTGAGAGTTTGTTTGTCTCTCTATGTTTCTCTGTGTTTCTCTCTGAATGTCTCTCAGTGGTTTTTCACTCTCTCTCCGTGTGGTTCTCTGTGACAGGGTTTCTCTCATCGTGAATGTGCCTGGCTTTAGTATGTGTGTGTTTCTCCCACTGGATGTGTATGTCTCTCAGTGTGTGTGTGCCTGTCAGTTTGCCTGTGTATGTTTCTCAGTGTGAGTCTCTGTATGTGTGCTTCTCAGTGTGTTTCTCACTCTCTCTCGGTGTGTGTCTCTCTCAGTGATCTCTCTCATTGTGAGCGAGCTGGTTGTTAGTGTGTGTCTCTCTAATGTTGCCTCTCTCGGTGTGTCTCTGTGTGTGTCTCTCGCTCTGGAAGTGAATAACTTTCAGTGTGTGTGTACCTCTCAGTGTGTGATTCTCTCTCAGGGTGAGTGTATCTCTTTCTCAGTGTTTGTGTTTGTGTCGTGCTCTCGGAGGTGTGTGTCTCGAAGTGGATGAGGGTGTCTCTCAGTGTGACTGTCCCTGAGAGTTTTCCTGTCTCTGTGTTTCTCTGTGTGTCTCTATATGTGTGTCTCATTGTATTTTTCACTCTCTCTCAGTGTGGGTCTCTGTGACTGGGTTTCTCTCATGGTGCCTGTGCCTGGCTTTAGTGTATGTGTGTTTCTCCCACTAGTTGTGTATTTCTCCCTGTGTGTTTTTGCCTGTCAGTTTGCCTTTGTATGTGTCTCAGTGTGTGTTTCTGTATGTGTGTCTCTCAATGTATTGCTCACTCTCTCTCGGTGTGTGTCTCTCTCAGTGATCTCTCTCATTGTGAGCGAGCTGGTTGTTAGTGCTTGTGTGGGTTTCTCCCAATGGATGAGTATGTCTCTCAGTGTGTTTGTGGCTGTCAGTTTGCCTGTGTATGTGTCTCAGTGTGTGTCTCTGTATGTGTGTCTCTTAGTGTGTTTCTCCCTCTCTCTTGGTGTGTGTCTCTCTCACTGATCTCTCTCATTGTGTGTGAGCTGGTTGTTAGTGTGTGTGTGTGATTCTCCCCCTCTATGTGTATGTCTCTCAGTGTGTGTTTGTCCCTCTCATTTTGCTTGTCTCTGCTTGTCTCTGTGAGTATCTGTCGTGGATTTTTTCACTCTCTCTCAATGTGTACGTCTCTCTGAGAGTGTGTCTGATCATTAGTGTGTGTGGGTGTCTTGATCCCAGGAGTGTGTGTCTCTTTTTGGATGAGGGTGTTTCTCCATGTGTGTGTCCCTCTAATTTTGCCTGTCTCAGTGTGCCTCTGTGTGTGTCTCTCTGTATGTGTGTCTCTCAGTGTTTGTTCCTTTCTCTCAGAGTGTCTCTCTGAGTGTGTCTCATTGTGAGTGTCTCTGTTTCCTCGAGTGTGTGTGTGCGTGTGTGTGTGTGTGTGTGTCTTGCTCTGGAAGTGAATTTCTTTCAGTGTGTGTGTCCCTCTCAGTGTGTGTTTCTCTCTCAGGATGAGTGTGTCTGTTTCTCAGTTTTTGTGTGTGTGTCATGGTCTCGGGGGTGTGTGTCTCTACGTGGATGAAGTTGTCTCTCAGTGTGAGTGTCCCTGAGAGTTTGCCTGTCTCGGTGTGTCTCTCTGTGTGTCTCTCTGTGTGTCTCTCAGTGTGTTTTTCACTCTCTCTCAGTGTGGGTCTCTGTGACTGGGTTTCTCTCATGGTGCATGTGCCTGACTCTAGTGTGTGTGTGTTTCTCCCCCTGGATGTGTATGTCTCTCAGTGTGTTTCTGTCAGTCAGTTTGCCTGTGTATGTGTCTCAGTGGGTGTCTCTGTATGAGTGTCTCTCAGTGTGATTCTCATTCTCTCTTGGTGTGTGTCTCTCTCAGTGATCTCTCTCATTGTGAGCGAGCTGGTTGTTAGTGTGTGTATGTGTGTTTCTCCCACTCTATGTGTATGCCTCTCACTGTGTGTGTGTCCCTCTCATTTGCTTGTCTCTGTGTGTAACTCTCATTGTGTTTTTCACTCTCTCTCACTGTGTGTGTCTCTCTGAGAGTGTGTCTGATCATTACTGTGTGTGGTTGCCTTGATCCCAGGAGTGTGTGTCTCTTTTTGGATGAGGGTGTTTCTCAATGTGTGTGTCCCTTTAATTTTGCCTGTCTTGGTGTGCCTCTGTGTGAGTCTCTCTGCATGTCTGTCTCTCAGTGTTTGTTCCTTTCTCTCAGAGTGTTCCTCTCAGTGTGTCTCATTGTGAGTGTGTCTGGTTCGTCGAGTGTGTGTGTGTGCGTGTGTATGTGTGTGTGTCTCTCGCTGTGGAAGTGAATATCTTTCAGTGTGTTTGTCCCTCTCAGTGTGTGTTTCTCTCTCAGGGTGAGTGTGTCTGTTTCTCAGTGTTTTCCTGTCTCTGTGTGTCTCTGTGTGTGTCTCTCTGTGTGTCTCCCAGTGTGTTCTTCACTCTCTCTCAGTGTGGGTCTCTGTGACTGGGTTTCTCTCTTCGTGCATGTGCCTGGCTCTAGTGTGTGTGTGTTTCTCCCACTGGATGTGTAAGTCTTCCAGTGTGTTTGTGCCTGTCAGTTTGCCAGTGTATGTGTCTCAGTGTGTGTCTCTGTATGAGTGTCTCTCAGTGTGTTTCTCAGTGTCTCTTAGTGTGTGTCTCCCTCAGTGATCTCTCTCATTGTGAGTGAGCTGGTTGTTAGTGTGTGTGTGGGTTTCTCCCACTGGATGTGTATGTCTCTCAGTGTGTTTGTGCCTGTCAGTTTGCCTGTGTTTGTGTCTCAGGGTGTGTCTCTGTATGTGTGTCTCTCAGTGTCCTTCTCACTCCCTCTCGGTGTGTGCCTCTCAGTGATTTCTCTCTTTGTGAGCGAGCTGGTTGATAGTGTGTGTGTGTTTTTCCCCCACTCTATGCGTATATCTCTCAGTGTGCTTGTGCCTGTCAGTTTGCCTGTGTATGTGTCTCAGTGTGTGTCTCTGTATATGTATCTCTCACTGTGTTTCTCACTCTCTCTCAATGTGTGTATCTCTCTGAGAGTGTCTCTGATTATGAGTGTGTGTGGATATCTTGATCTCAGGAGTGTGTGTTTCTTTCTGGATGAGGTTGTTTCTACATGAATGTTCCCTCTAATGTTGCCTGTCTCGGTGTGTCTCTGTGTGTCTCTCAGTATGTGTGTCTCTCAGTGTTTGTTCCTTTCTCTCAGAGTGTCCTCTCAGTGTGTCATTGTGAGGGTGTCTAGTTCCTCGAGTGTGTGTGTGTGCCTGTGTGTGTGTGTGTCTCTCGTTCTGGAGGTGAATATCTTTCAGTGTGTGTATCCCTCTCAGGTTTGTCTTTCTCTCTCAGGGTGAGTGTGTCTGTTTCTCAGTGTTTGTGTGTGTGTGGTGCTCTCTTGGGTGTGTGTCTCTACGTGGATGAGGGTGTCTCTCAGTGTGTGTGTCCCTGACAGTTTGCCTGTGTCTGTGTGTCTCTGTGTGTGTCTCTCAGTGTGTTTTTCACTCTCTCTCAGTGTGGGTCTCTGTGACTGGATTTCTCTCATCGTGCATGTTACCGGCTCTAGTGTGTGTGTGTTTCTCCCAATGGATGTGTATGTCTCTCAGTGTGTTTGTGCCTGTCAGTTTCCCTGTGTATGTGTCTCAGTGTGTATCTCTGGTTGTGTGTCTCTCAGTGTGTTTTTCACTCTCTCTCAGTGTGGGTCTCTGTGACTGGATTTCTATCATCATGCATGTGCCTGTCTCTAGTGTGTGTATGTTTCTCCCACTGGATGTGCATGTCTCTCAGTGTGCTTGTGCCTGTCAGTTTGCCTGTGTATGTGTCTCAGTGTGTGTCTCAGTATGTGTGTCTCTCAGTGTGTTTCTCACTCTCTCTCGTTGTGTGTTTCTGTCAGTGATCTCTCTCATTGTGAATGAGCTGATTGTTAGTGTGTGTGTGTGTTTCTCCCACTCTATGTGTATGTCTCTCAGTGTGTGTGTGTCCCTCTGTTTGTGCTTGTTTTCACTCTCTCTCAGTGTGGGTCTTTGTGACTGGATTTCTCTCATCATGCATGTTCCTGGCTCTAGTGTGTGGGTGTTTCTCCCACTGGATGTGTATGTCACTCAGTGTGTTTGTGCCTGTCAGTTTGCCTGTGTATGTGTCTCAGTGTGTGTCTCTGTATGTGTGTCTCTCAGTGTGTTTCTCACTCTCTCTCAGGGTGTGTCTCTCTCAGTGATCTCTCTCACTGTGAGCGAGCTGGTTGTTAGTGTGTGTGTGTGTTTCTCCCACTCTATGTGTATGTCTCTCAGTCTGAGTGTGTCCCTCTCATTTTGCTTGTCTCTGCGTGTCTCTGTGTGTCTCTCTCATTGTGTTTTTCACTCTCTCTCAATGTGTGTGTCTCTCGGAGAGTGTGCCTGATTATTAGTGTGTGTGGGTGTCTTGATCTCAGGAGTGTGTGTCTCCTTTTGGATGAGGGTGTTTCTCAATGTGTGTGTCCCTCTACTTTTGGATGTCTCTGTGTGCCTCTGTGTGTGTCTCTCAATAAGTGTGTCTCTCAGTGTTTGGTCCTTTCTCTCCGAGTGTCCCTCTCAGTGTGTCTCATTGAGAGGGTGTCTGGTTCCTCGAGTGTGTGTGTGTGCGTGGTGTGTGTGTGTGTCTCTCTCGCTGTGCAAGTGAATATCTTTCAGTGTGTGTGTCCCTCTCAGTGTGTGTTTCTTTCTCAGGGTGAGTGTGTCTGTTTCTCAGTGTTTGTGTGTGTGTCGTGCTCTCGGGGGTGTATGTCTCTATGTGGATGAGGGTGTCTCTCCGTGTGTGTGTNTGTGCGTGTGTGTGTGTGTCTCGCTCTGGAAGGGAATATCTTTCTGTGTGTGTCCCTCTCAGTGTGTCTTTCTTTCTCAGGGTGAGTGTGTCTGTTTCTCAGTGTTTGTGTGTGTGTCGTGCTCTCGGGGGTGTGTGTCTCTACGTGGATGAAGGTGGCTCTCAGTATGTGTGTCCCTGAGAGTTTTCCTGTCTCTGTGTTTCTCTGTGTGTGTCTCTCTGTGTGTCTCTTAGTGTGTTTTTCACTCTCTCTCAGTGTGGGTCTCTGTGACTGGGTTTCTCTCTTCATGCATGTGCCTGTCTCTAGTGTGTGTGTGTTTCTCCCACTGGACGTGTATGTCTCTCAGTGTGTTTGTGCCAGTCAGTTTGCCTGTGTATGTGTCTCAGTGTGTGTCTCGGTATGTGTGTCTCTCATTGTGTTTTTCATTCTCTCTCATTGTGTGTCTCTGTGACAGGGTTTCTCTCATCGTGCATGTGCCTCGATCTAGTGTGTGTGTGTGTATCTCCCAGTGTATGTGAATGTCTCTCAGTGTGCTTCTGCCTGTCACTTTGCCTGTGTATGTTTCTCAGTGTGTGTCTCTTTATGTGTGTCTCTCAGTGTGTTTCTCATTCTCTCTTGGTGTGTGTCTCTCTCAGTGATTTCTCTCTTTGTGAGAGAGCTGGTTGTTAGTGTGTGTGTGTGTTTCTCCCACTCTATGTGTATGTCTCTGTGTGTGTGTGTCCCTCTCATTTTGCTTGTCTTGCGTGTCTCTGTGCGTATCTCTCAGTGTGTTTTTCAGTCTCTCTCAATGTGTGTGTTTCTCTGAGAATGTGTGTGATTATGAGTTTGTGGGGCTGTCTTGATCTCAGCAGTGTGTGTCTCTTTTTGGACGAGGATGTTTCTCAAAATGTGTGTCCCTCTACTTTTGGCTGTCTCTGTGTGTCTCTGTGTGTGTCTCTCAGTATGTGTGTCTCTCAGTGTTTGTTCCTTTCTCTCAGAGTGTCCCTCTCAGTGTGTCTCATTGAGAGGGTGTCTGGTTCCTCGAGTGTGTGTGTGTGCGTGGTGTGTGTGTGTGTCTCTCTCGCTGTGCAAGTGAATATCTTTCAGTGTGTGTGTCCCTCTCAGTGTGTCTTTCTTTCTCAGGGTGAGTGTGTCTGTTTCTCAGTGTTTGTGTGTGTGTCGTGCTCTCGGGGGTGTGTGTCTCTATGTGGATGAGGGTGTCTCTCCGTGTGTGTGTCCCTGACAGTTTGACTGTCTCTGTGTGTCTCTGTGTGTGTCTCTCTGTATTTCTCTCAGTGTGTTTTTCACTCTCTCTCAGTGTGGGTCTCTGTGACTGGGTTTCTCTCATCGTGCATGTGCCTGGCTCTAGTGTGTGTGTGTTTCTCCCACTGGATGTGTATGTCTCTCTGTGTGTTTGTTCCTGTCAGTTGGCCTGTGCATGTGTCTCAGTGTGTGTCTCTGTATGTGTGTCTCTCAGTGTGTTTCTCAATGTCTCTCGGTGTGTGTCTCTGTCAGTGATCTCTCTCATTGTGAGCGAGCTGGTTGTTAGTGTGTGTGTGTGTTTCTCCCACTCTATGTGTATGTCTCTGTGTGTGTGTGTCCCTCTCATTTTGCTTGTCTTGCGTGTCTCTGTGCGTATCTCTCAGTGTGTTTTTCAGTCTCTCTCAATGTGTGTGTTTCTCTGAGAATGTGTGTGATTATGAGTTTGTGGGGCTGTCTTGATCTCAGCAGTGTGTGTCTCTTTTTGGACGAGGATGTTTCTCAAAATGTGTGTCCCTCTACTTTTGGCTGTCTCTGTGTGTCTCTGTGTGTGTCTCTCAGTATGTGTGTCTCTCAGTGTTTGTTCCTTTCTCTCAGAGTGTCCCTCTCAGTGTGTCTCATTGAGAGGGTGTCTGGTTCCTCGAGTGTGTGTGTGTGCGTGGTGTGTGTGTGTCTCTCTCTCGCTGTGCAAGTGAATATCTTTCAGTGTGTGTGTCCCTCTCAGTGTGTGTTTCTCCCTCAGGGTGAGTGTGTCTGTTTCTCAGTGTTTGTGTGTGTGTCGTGCTCTCGGGGGTGTGTGTGTACGTGGATGAGGGTGTCTCTCAGTGTGTGTGCCCCTGAGAGTTTTCCTGTCTTTGTGTGTCTCAGTGTGTGTCTCTCTGTGTATCTCTCAGTGTGTTTTTCACTCTCTCTCAGAGTGGGTCTCTGTGACTGGGTTTCTCTCTTCACCCATGTGCCTGGCTCTTGTGTGTGTGTGTTTCTCCCACTGGATGTGTATGTCTCTCAGTGTGTTTGTGCCTGTCAGTTGGCCTGTGTATGTGTCTCAGTGTGTGTCTCTGTATGTGTGTCTCTCAGTGTGTTTCTCAATGTCTCTCGGTGTGTGTCTCTGTCAGTGATCTCTCTCATTGTGAGCGAGCTGGTTGTTAGTGTGTGTGTGTGTTTCTCCCACTCTATGTGTATGTCTCTCAGTGTGTGTGTGTCCCTCTCATTTTGCTTGTCTCTGCCTGTCTCTGTGTGTATATCTCAGTGTGTTTTTCACCCTCTCTCAATGTGTGTGTCTCTCGGAGAGTGTGCCTGATTATTAGTGTGTGTGGGTGTCTTGATCTTAGCAGCGTGTGTTTCTTTTTGGATGAGGGTTTTTCTCCATGTGTGTGTCCGTCTAATTTTCCTGTATCGGTGTGTCTCTGTGTGTGTCTCTCAGTATGTGTGTCTCTCAGTGTTTGTTCCTTTCCCTCAGAGTGTCCTCTCAGTGTGTCATTGTGAATGTGACTAGTTCCTCGAGTGTGTGTGTGTGCATGTGTGTGTGTGTGTCTCTCGCTCTGAAGGTGAATATCTTTCAGTGTGTGTTTCTCTCTCAGTGTGTGTTTCTCTCTCAGGGTGAGTGTGTCTGTTTATCAGTGTTTGTGTCTGTGTCGTGCTCTTGGGGGTGTGTGTCTCTACGTGGATGTCGGTGTCTTTCAGTGTGTGTGTCGCTAACAGTTTTCCTGTCTCTGTGTGTCTCTGTGTGTGTCTCTCTGTGTGTCTTTCAGTGTGTTTTTCACTGTCTCTCAGTGTGGGTCCCTGTGACTGGGTTTCTCTCATCGTGCATGTGCCTGGCTCTAGTGTGTGTGTGTTTCTCCCACTGGATGTGTATGTCTCTCTGTGTGTTTGTTCCTGTCAGTTGGCCTGTGCATGTGTCTCAGTGTGTGTCTCTGTATGTGTGTCTCTCAGTGTGTTTCTCAATGTCTCTCGGTGTGTGTCTCTGTCAGTGATCTCTCTCATTGTGAGCGAGCTGGTTGTTAGTGTGTGTGTGTGTTTCTCCCACTCTATGTGTATGTCTCTCAGTGTGTGTGTGTCCCTCTCATTTTGCTCGTCTTGCGTGTCTCTGTGCATGTCTCTCAGTGTGTTTTTCACTGTCTCTCAGTGTGTGTGTTTCTCTGAGAGTGTGTTGATTATTAGTGTGTGTGGCTGTCTTGATCTCAGTAGTGTGTGACTCTTTTTCGATGAGGGTGTTTCAAAATGTGGGTGTCCTCTAATTTTGCCTGTCTCGGTCTGTCTCTGTGTGTGTCTCTCAGTATGTGTGTCTCTCAGTGTTTGTTCCATTCTCTCAAAGTGTCCGTCCCAGTATGTCTCATTGTGAGGGTGTCTGGTTCCTCGAGTGTGTGTGTGCGTGTCTGTGTGTGTGTGTGTGTGTCTCTCGCTCCGGATGTGAATATCTTCAGTGTGTGTGTCCCTGTCAGTGTGGGTTTCTCTCTCAGGGTGAGTGTGTCTGTTTCTCAGTGTTTGTGTGTGTGTCGTGCTCTCAGGGGTGTGTGTCTACCTGGTTGAGTGTGTCTCTCATTGTGTGTATCCCTGAGAGTTGTCCTGTCTCTGTGTGTCTCTGTGTGTGTCTCCTAGTGTGTTTTTCACTCTCTCTCAGTGTGGGTCTCTGACTGGGTTTCTCTCTTCATGCATATGCCTGGCTCTAGTGTTTGTTATTCTCCCACTGGATGTGTATGTCTCTCAGGGTGTTTGTGCCTGTCAGTTTGCCTGTGTATGTGTCTCAGTTGTGTCTCTGTATGAGTGTCTCTCAGTGTGATTCTCAATCTCTCTTGGTGTGTGTCTCTCTCAGTGATCTCTCTCTTTGTGAGCGATCTGGTTGTTAGTGTGTGTGTGGGTTTCTCCCAATGGATGTGTATGTCTCTCAGTGTTTTTGCCTGTCTGTTTGCCTGTGTATGTGTCTCAGTGTGTGTCTCTGTATGTGTGTCTCTCAGTGTGTTTCTCACTCTCTCTTGGTGTGAGTCTCTCTCATTGATCTTTGTCATTGTGAGCAAGCTGGTTGTTAGTGTGTGTATGTTTTTCTCCCATTCTATGTGTATGTCTCTCAGTGTGAGCGTGTCCATCTCATTTTGCTTGTCTCTGCGTGTCTCTGCATTTATATCTCAGTTTGTTTTTCACTCTCTCTCAATGTGTATGTCTATCTGAGTGTATGTCTGTTCATTAGTGTGTGTTGCTGTCTTGATCTCAGTAGTGTGTGACTCTTTTTAATTGAGGGTGTTTCTCAATGTGGGTGTCCCTCTAATTTTGCCTGTCTCGGTCTGTCTCTGTGTGTGTCTCTCAGTATGTGTGTCTCTCAGTGTTTGTTCCTTTCTCTCAGAGTGTCCGTCCCAGTGTGTCTCATTGTGAGGGTGTCTGGTTCCTCAAGTGTGTGTGTGTGTGTGTGTATCTCTCGCTCTAGAAGTGAATAACTTTCAGGGTGTGTGTCCCTCTCAGTGTGTGTTTATCTCTCAAGGTGAGTGTGTCAGTTTTGCAGTGTTTGTCTGTGTGTCGTGCTCTCGGGGGTGTGTGTCTCTACGTTGATGAGGGTGTCTCTCAGTGTGTGTGTCCCTGAGAGTTTGCCTATCTCTGTGTGTGTCTCTCTGTGTGTCTCTCAGTGTGTTTTTCACTCTCTCAGTGTGGGTCTCTGTGACTGGGTTTCTCTCTTCGTGCATGTGACTGGTTCTAATGTGTGTGTGTTTCTCCCACTGGATGTGTATGTCTCTCAGTTTGTTTGCCTGTCAGTTTGCCTGTGTATGTGTCTTAGTGTGTGTCTCTGTATGTGTGTCTCTCAGTGTGTTTCTCACTCTCTCTTGGTGTGTGTCTCTCTCAGTGATCTCATTGCGAGCGAGCTGTTTGTTAGACTGTGTGTGTTTCTCCCACTCTATGTCTATGTCTTTCAATGTGTGTGTGTCCCTCTCATTTTGCTTGTCTCTGCGTGTCTCTGTGTGTATCTCTCAGTGTATTTTGCACTCTCTCTCAGTGTGGGTCTCTGTGACTGGGTTTCTCTCTTCGTCCATGTGCCTGGATCTAGTGTGTGTGTGTTTCTTCCTCTGGAAGTCTATGTCTCTCAGTATGTTGGTGCTTGTCAGTTTGCCTATGTATGTGTCTCAGTGTGTGTGTCTGTATGTGTGTCTCTCAGTGTGTTTCTCACTCTCCCTCCGTGTGTGCCTCTCTGTGATTTCTCTCTTCGTGAGCGAGCTGTTTGTTAGTGTGTGTGTGTGTTTGCCAACTCTATGTGTATGTCTCTCAGTGTGTTTGTTCCTGTCAGTTTGACTGTGTATGTGTCTCAGTGTGTGTCTCTGTATGAGTGTCTCTCAGTGTGTTTCTCAGTCCGTCCTGGCATGTTCCTCTCACTGATTTCTCTCTTTGTGAGGAAGTTGGTTGTTAGTGTGTGTGTATGTTTCCCCCAGTTTATATGTCTGTCTCTCAGTGTGTTTGTGCCTGTCAGTTTGCCTGTGTATGTGTCTCAGTGTGTGTCTCTTTATGCGTGTCTCTCAGTGTGTTTCTCACTCCCTCTCGGTGTATTCCTCTCACTGATGTCTCTCTCTGTGAGCAAGCTGGTTTTTAGTGTTTGTGTGTGTTTCCCCCAGTTTATATGTCTGTCTCTCAGTGTGTTTGTGCCTGTCAGTTTGCCTGTGTATGTGTCACAGTGTGTGTCTCTGTTTGTGTGTCTCTCAGTGTGTTTCTCACTCTCTCTCGGTGTGTGTCTCTCTCAGTGATCTCTCTCATTGTGAGCGAGCTGGTTGGTAGTGTGTGTGTGTGTTTCTCCCACACTATCTGTATGTCTCTCAGTGAGTGTGTGTCCCTCTCATTATGCTTGTCTCTGCGTGTCTCTGTGTGTATCTCTCATTGTGTTTTTCGCTCTCTCTCAATGTGTGTGTATCTCTGAGAGTTTGTCTGATTATGAGTGTGTGGGGGTGTCTTGATCTCAGGAGTGTGTGTCTCTTTCTGGATGAGATTGTTTCTCCATAAGTATGTCCCTCCAATTTTGCCTGTCTCTGTGTGTCTCTGTGTGTGTCTCTCAGTATGTGTTCCTTTCTCTCAGAGTGTCCTCTCATTGTGTCATTGTGAGGGTGTCTAGTTCCTCGAGTGTGTGTGTGTGTGCATGTGTGTGTGTGTCTCTCTCGCACTGGAGGTGAATATCTTTCAGTGTGTCTATCCCTCTCAGTGTGTTTTTCTCTCTCAGGGTGAGTGTGTCTGTATCTCAGTGTTTGTGTGTGTGTCGTTCTCTCCGGGGTGTGTGTCTCTACGTGGATGAGGGTGTCTCTCAGTTGTTTTGTCCCTGACATTTTGCCTGTCTCTCTGTATCTCTGTGTGTGTCTCTCTGTTTGTCTCTCAGTGTGTTTTTCACTCTCTCTCAGTGTGGGTCTCTGTGACTGGGTTTCTCTCATCGTGCATGTGCCTAGATCTAGTGTGTGTGTTTCTCCCACTGGATGTGAATGTCTCTCAGTGTGTTTCTGCCTGTCAGTTTGCCTGTGTATGTGTCTCAGTGTGTGTCTCTGTATGTGTGTCTCTCAGAGTGTTTCTCACTCTCTCTCGGTGTGTGTCTCTCTCAGTGATCTCTCTCATTGTGAGCGAGCTGGTTGTTAGTGTGTGTGTGTTTCTCCCACTCTATCTGTATGTCTCTCAGTTTGTTTGTGCCTGTCAGTTTGCCTGGGCATGTGTCTCAATGTGTGTCTCAATATGTGTGTCTCTGAGTGTGTTTCTCACTCCCTCTCAGTGTTTGCCTCTCAGTGATTTCTCTCTTTGTGTGCTAGCTGGTTGTTAGTGTGTGTGTGTGTTTCCCCCGCTCTCTGTGTATGTCTCTCAGTGTGTATGTGCCTTTCAGTTTGCCTGTGTATGTTTCCTAATATTTGTCTCTGTATGTGTGTCTCTCAGTGTGTTTCTCACTCTCTCTCAGTGTGTGTCTCTCTCAGTGATCTCTCTTATTGTGAGCGAGCTGGTTGTTAGTGTGTGTGTGGGTTTCTCCCAATGGATGTGTATGTCTCTCAGTGTGTGTGTGTCCCTATCATTTTGCTTGTCTCTGTGTGTCTCTGTGTGCATCTCTCAGTGTGTTTTTCACTCTCTCTCAATGTGTGTGTCTCTCTGAGAGTGTGTCTGATTATGAGTGTGTGCAGGTCTATTGATCTCAGGAGTGTGTGTCTCTTTCTGGATGAGGTTGTTTCTCCATGAGTGTGTCCCTCTAATTTTGCCTGTCTCGGTGTGTCTCTCTGTGTGTCTCTCAATATGTGTGTCTCTCAGTGTTTGTTCCTTTTCTCAGAATGTCCCTCTCATGTGTCTCTTTGTGAGGGTGTCTGGTCCTCGAGTGTGTGTCTGTGTGTGCATGTGTGTGTGTCTCTCGTTCTGGAAGTGAATATCTTTCAGTGTGTGTGTCCCTCTCAGTGTTGTTTCTCTCTCAGGGAGAGTGTGTCTGTTTCTCAGTGTTTGTGTCTGTGTCGTGCTCTCGCGGGTGTGGATGAGGGTGTCTCTCACTGTGTGTGTCCCTGAGAAATTGCCTGTCTCTGTGTGTCTCTCTGTGTGTCTCTCTGTGTGTCTCTCAGTGTGTTTTTCACTCTCTCTCAGTGTGGGTCTCTGTGACTAGGTTTCTCTCTTCGTGCATGTGCCTGGCTCAAGTGTGCGTGTGTTTCTCCCACTGGATGTGTATGTCTCTCAGTGTGTTTGTGCCTGTCAGTTTGCCTGTGTATGTGCCTCAGTGTGTGTCTCTGTATGTGTGTCTCTCAGTGTGTTTCTCACTCTCTCTCGGTGTGTGTCTCTCTCAGTGATCTCTCTCATTGTGAGCAAGCTGGTTGTTAGTGTGTGTGTGTGTTTCTCCCACTCGATGTGTATGTCTCTCAGTGTGTGTGTGTCCCTCTCATTTTGCTTGTTTCTGCGTGTCTCTGTGTGTATCTCTCAGTGTGTTTTTCACTCTCTCTCAATGTCTGTGTCTCTCTGAGAGTGTGTCTGATTATTAGTGTGTGTGGGTGTCTTGATCTCAGGAGTGTGTGTCTCTTTATTGATGAGGGTGTTTCTCAATGTGTGTGTCCCTCTAATTTTGCCTGTATAGGTGTGTGTCTGTGTGTTTCTCTCAGTATGTGTGTCTCTCAGTGTTTGTTCCTTTCTCGCAGAGCGTCCCTCTCTGTGTGTCTCATTGTGAGAGTGTCTGGTTCCTCGAGTGTGTGTTTGTGCGTGTGTGTGTGTGTCTCGCTCTGGAAGGGAATATCTTTCAGTGTGTGTGTCCCTCTCAATGTGTTTCTCTCTCAGGGGGAGTGTGTCTGTTTCTCAGTGTTTGTGTGTGTGTCGTGCTCTCGGGGGTGTATGTCTCTATGTGGATGAGGGTGTCTCTCCGTGTGTGTGTCCCTGACAGTTTGACTGTCTCTGTGTGTCTCTGTGTGTGTCTCTCTGTATTTCTCTCAGTGTGTTTTTCACTCTCTCTCAGTGTGGGTCTCTGTGACTGGGTTTCTCTCATCGTGCATGTGCCTGGCTCTAGTGTGTGTGTGTTTCTCCCACTGGATGTGTATGTCTCTCTGTGTGTTTGTTCCTGTCAGTTGGCCTGTGCATGTGTCTCAGTGTGTGTCTCTGTATGTGTGTCTCTCAGTGTGTTTCTCACTCTCTCTCGGTGTGTGTCTCTCTCAGTGATCTCTCTCATTGTGAGCAAGCTGGTTGTTAGTGTGTGTGTGTGTTTCTCCCACTCGATGTGTATGTCTCTCAGTGTGTGTGTGTCCCTCTCATTTTGCTTGTTTCTGCGTGTCTCTGTGTGTATCTCTCAGTGTGTTTTTCACTCTCTCCTAATGTGTGTGTCTCTCTGAGAGTGTGTCTGATTATGAGTGTGTGTGGGTGTCTTGATCTCAGGAGTGTGTGTCTCTTTCTGGATGTGGTGGTTTCTCAATGTGTGTGTCCCTCTAATTTTGCCTGTCTCGGTGTGTCTCTGTGTGTGTCTCTCAGTATGTGTGTCTCTCAGTGTTTGTTCCTTTCCCTCAGAGTGTCCTCTCAGTGTGTCATTGTGAAGGTGACTAGTTCCTCGAATGTGTGTGTGTGCATGTGTGTGTGTGTGTCTCTCGCTCTGGAGGTGAATATCTTTCAGTGTGTGTTTCTCTCTCAGTGTGTGTTTCTCTCTCATGGTGAGTGTGTCTGTTTATCAGTGTTTGTGTCTGTGTCGTGCTCTCGGGTATGTGTGTCTCTACGTGGATGAGGATGTCTCTCAGTGTGTGTGTCCCTGACAGTTTGCCTGTCACTGTGTGTCTCTCTATGTGTGTCTCTCAGTGGGGTTTTCGCTCTCTCTCAGTGTGCGTCTCTGTAACTGGGTTTCTCTCATCATGCATGTGCCTAGATCTATTGTATGTGTGTTTCTCCCACTGTATGTGAATATCTCTCGTGTGTTTCTGCCTGTAACTTTGCCTGTGTATGTTTATCAGTCTGTGTCTCTTTATGTGTGTCTCTCAGTGTATTTCTCACTCTATCTTGGTGTGTGTCTTTCTCAGTGATTTCTCTCAATGTGAGCGAGCTGGTTGTTAGTGTGTGTGTTTGTTTCTCCCACACTATGTGTATATCTCTGTGAGTGTGTGTGTACCTCTCATTTTGCTTGTCTTGACTGTCTCTCTGTGTATCTCTCAGTGTGTTTTTCACTCTCTCTCAATGTGTGTGTTTCTCTGAGAGTGTGTCTAATTCTTAGTGTGTGTGGCTGTCTTGATCTCAGGAGTGTGTGACTCTTTTTGGATGAGGGTGTTTCTCAATGCGTGTATCCCTCTAATGTTGCCTGTCTCGGTGTGTCTCTGTGTGTGTCTCTCAGTATGTGTGCCTCTCATTGCTTGTTCCTTTCTCTCAGAGTTTCCCTCTCAGTGTGTCTCATTGTGAGGGTGTCTGGTACCTCGAGTGTGTGTGTGTGTGTCTCTCGCTCTGGAAGTGAATATCTTTCAGTGTGTGTGTGTCCCTCTCAGTGTGTGTTTCTCTCTCAGTGTGAGTGTGTCTGTTTCTCAGTGTATGTGTGTCGTGCACTCAGGGGTGTGTGTCTACGTGGATGAGGGTGAAAGTGTGTGTGTCCCTGAGAGTTTTCCTGTCTGTGTGTGTCTATGTGTGTGTGTCTCTGTGTCTCTCAGTGTGTTTTTCTTTCTCTTTCAGGTTGGGTTTCTGTGCCTGGGTTTCTCTCTTCGTGCATGTGCCTGGCTCAAGTGTTTGTGTGTTTCTCCCACTGGATATGAATGTCTCTCAGTTTGTTTCTGCCTGTCACTTTGCCTGTGTATGTTTCTCTGTGTGTGTCTCTTTATGTGTGTCTCTCAGTGTGTTTATCACTCTCACTTGGTGTGTGTCTCTCTCAGTGATTTCTCTCTTTGTTAGTGAGCTGGTTGTTAGTGTGTGTGTATGTTTCTACCACTCTATCTGTATGTCTCTGTGTGTGTGTGTCCCTCTCATTTTGCTTGTCTTGTGTGTCTCTGTGCATATCTCTCAGTGTGTTTTTCACTGTCTCTCAGTGTGTGTGTTTCTCTGAGAGTGTGTCTGATTATTAGTGTGTATGGCTGTCTTGATCTCAGGAGTGTGTGACTCTTTTCGGATGAGGGTGTTTCTCAATGTGTGTGTCCCTCTAATGTGGCCTGTCTCGGTGTGTCTCTGTGTGTGTCTCTCAGTATGTGTGTCTCTCAGTGTTTGTTCCCTTCTCTCAGAGTGTCCCTCTCAGTGTGTCTCATTGTGAGGATGTCTAGTTCCTCGAGTGTGTGTGTGCGTGTGTGTGTGTGTGTGTGTGTCTCTCCCTCTGGAAGGGAATATCTTTCATTGTATGTGTCCCTCTTAGTGTGTGTATCTGTTTAAGCTTGGGTGTGTCTGTTTCTCAGTGTTTGTGTGTGTGTCGTGCTCTCAGGGTGTGTGTCTACGTGGATGAGGTTGTCAGTGTGTGTGTCCCTGAGAGTGTTCCTGTCTCTGTGTGTCTCTGTGTGTGTCTCTCTGTGTGTCTCTCAGTGTTTTTTTCACTCTGTCTCAGTGTGGGTCTCTATGACTGGGTTTCTCTCTTCGTGCATGTGCCTGGAGGTAGTGTGTTTGTTTCTCCCACTGGATGTGTATGTCTTTCAGTGTGTTTGTGCCTGTCAGTTTGCCTGTGTATGTGTCTCAGTGTGTGTCTCTGTATGAGTGTCTCTCAGTGTTTTTCTCACTCTCTCTTGGTGTGTGTCTCTCTCAGTGATCTCTCTCTTTGTGAACGAGCTGGTTGTTAGTGTGTGTGTGGGTTTCTCACAATGGATGTGTATTTCTGTGTTTGTGTGTGTGTGTCACTCTCAGTATGCCTGTGTATGTGTCTCAGTGTGTGTTTCTGTATGTGTGTCTCTCAGTGTGTTTCTCACTCCTCTCTGTGTGTGCCTGTCAGTGATTTCTCTCTTTGCGAACGAGCTGGTTGTTAGTGTGTGTGTGTGTTTCTCCCACTGGATGTGTATGTCTCTCAGTGTGTTTGTGCCTGTCAGTTTGCCTGTGTATGTGTCTCAGTGTGTGTCTCTGTATGAGTGTCTCTCAGTGAGTTTCTCACTCTCTCTTGGTGTGTGTCTCTTTCAGTGATCTCTCTCTTTGTGAGAGAGCTGGTTGTTATTGTGTGTGTGGGTTTCTCCCAATGGATTTGTATGTCTCTCAGTCTGTTTGTGCCTGTCAGTTTGCCTGTATATGTGTCTCAGTGTGTGTCTCTGTATGTGTGTCTCTCAGTGTGTTTCTTACTCTCTCAGTGTGTGTCGCGCTCAGTGATCTCTCTCATTGTGAGCGAGCTGGTTGTTAATGTGTGTGTGTGTTTCTCCCACTCTATGTGTATGTCTCTCAGTATGTGTGTGTCCCTCTCATTTTGCTTGTCTCTGCGTGTCTCTGTGTGTATCTCTCAGTGTGTTTTTCACTCTCTCTCAATGTGTGTGTCTCTCTGAGAGTGTGTCTGATTTTGAGAGTGTGTGGCTGTCTTGATCTCAGGAGTGTGTGTCTCCTTTTGGATGAGGTTGTTTCTCAATGTGTGTGTCCCTCTAATTTTGCCTGTCTCGTTGTGTCTCTGAGTGTGTCTCTCAGTATGTGTGTGTCTCCGTGTTTGTTCCTTTCCCTCAGAGTGTCGCTCTCAGTGTGTCTCATTGTGAGGGTGTCTGGTTCCTTGAGTGTGTTTGTGTGTGCATGTGTGTGTGTGTGTGTCTCGCTCTGGAAGTGAATATCTTTCAGTGTGTGTGTCCATCTCAGTGTGTGTTTCTCTCTCAGGGGCAGTGTGTCTGTTTCTCAGTGTTTGTGTGTGTTTCATGCACATGGGGTGTGTGTCTCTACATGGATGTGTTTATCTCTCATTGTGTGTGTCACTGACAGTATGCCTGTCTCTCTGTGTCTCTGTGTGTGTATTTCTGTGTGCCTCTCAGTGTGTTTTTCACTCTCCCTCAGTGTGGGTCTCTGTGACTGGGTTTCTGTCATCGTGCATGTGCCCGTCTCTAGTGTGTGTGTGTTTCTCCCACTGGATATGTATGTCTTTCAGTGTGTTTGTGCCTGTCAGTTTGCCTGATTATGTGTCTCAGGGTTTATCTCTGTATGTGTTTCTCTCCGTGTGTTTCTCACTCTCTCTCGGTGTGTGTCTCTCTCAGGGATCTCTCTCAATGTGAACGAGCTTGTTGGTAGTGTGTGTGTGTGTGTCTTCCACTCTGTTTATGTCTCTGAGTGTGTGTGTGTGTCCCTCTCATTTTACTTGTCTCTGCATGTCTCTGTGTGTATCTCTCAATGTGTTTTTCACTCTCTCTCAATGTGTGTGTCTCTCTGAGAGTGTGTCTGATCATTAGTGTGTGTGTGTTTCTTGATCTCAGGAGTGTGTGTCTCTTTTTGGATGAGGGTGTTTCTCAATGTGTGTGTCCCTCTAATTTTGCATGTCTCGGTGTGTTCTGTGTGTGTCTCTCAGTATGTGTGTCTCTCAGTGTTTGTTCCTTCCTCTCAGAGTGTCCCTCTCAGTGTGTCTCATTGTGAGGGTGTGTGGTTCCTCGAGTGTCTGTGTGTGCGTGTGTGTGTGTGTCTCTCACTCTGGAGGTGAATATCTTTCAGTGTGTGTCCCTCTCAGTGTGTGTTTCTCTCTCAGGTTGAGTGTGTCTGTTTCTCAGTGTTTGTGTGTGTGTTGTGCTCTCGGGGGGGTGTGTCTCTATGTGGATGAGGGTGTCTCTCAGTGTGTGTGTCCTTGACAGTTTGCCTGTCTCTGTGTTTCTCGGTGTGTGTCTCTGTGTTTGTCTCTCATTGTGTTTTTCACTCTTTCTGAGTGTGGTCTCTGTGACTGGGTTGCTCTCATCGTGCATGTGGCTGGCTCTAGTGTGTGTGTCTTTCTCCCACTGGATGTGTATGTCTCTCAGTGTGTTTGTGCCTGTCAGGTTGCCTGTGTATGTGTCTCAGTGTGTGTCTCTGTATGTGTGTCTCTCAGTGTGTTTCTCACTCTCTCTCATTGTGTGTCTCTCTCAGTGATCTCTTTCATTGTGAGCGGGCTGGTTGTTAGTGTGTGTGTGTTTCTCCCACTCTATGTGTATGTCTCTCAGTGTGTTTGTGTCCCGCTCAATGTGCTTGTCTCTGCGTGTCTCTGTGTAAATCTCTCAGTGTGTTTTTCACCCTGTCTCAATGTGTGTGTCTCTCGAGAGTCTGCCTGATTATTAATGTGTGTGGGTGTCTTGATCTCAGGTGTGTGTGTCTCTTTTTGGAGGATGTTGTTTCTTAATCTGTGTGTCTCTCTAATTTTGCCTTTCTCGGTGTGTCTCTGTGTGTGTCTCTCTGTATGTGTATCTCTCAGTTTTTGTTCCTTTCTCTCAGAGTGTCCTCTCTGTGTGTCTCCTTGTCAGGATGTCTTGTTCCTCGAGTGTGTGTGTGTCCCTTGCTCTGGAAGTGAATATCTTTCAGTGTGTGTGTCCCTCTTTCTGTGTGTTTCTCTCTCAGGGTGAGTGAGTCTGTTTCTCAGTGTTTGTGTGTGAGTTGTCCTCTCGGGGGGTGTGTGTCTCTACGTGGATGAGGGTGTCTCTCAGTGTGTGTGTCCTGACAGTTTTCCTGTCTCTGTGTGTCTCTGTGTGTGTCTCTCTGCATGTCTCTCAGTGTGTTTCTCACTCTCTCTCGGTGTGTGTCTCTGTGACTGGTTTTCTCTCATCGTGCAAGTTGTTGGCTCTAGTGTGTCTGTGTTTCTCCCACTGGTTGTGTATGTCTCTCAGTGTGTGTGTGTCCCTCTCATTTTGTTGTCTCTGCCTGTCTCTGCATGTATATCTCAGTGTGTTTTTCACTCTATCTCAGTGTGTGTGTCTCTCTGAGAATGTGTCTGTTCATTAGTGTGTGTGGGTGTCTTCATCTCAGGATTGTGTGTCTCTTTTTGGATGTGGGTGTTTCTCAATGAGTGTGTCCCTCTAATTTTGCCTGTCTCAGTGTGTCTCTGTGAGTGTCTCTCAGTATCTGTGCCTCTCAGTGATTGTTCCTTTCTGTCAGAGTGTCCCTCTCAGAGTGTGTCATTGTGAGGGTGTCTGATTACTAGAGTGTGTGTGTGTGCATGTGTGTGTGTGTGTCTCTCACTCTGGAAGTGAATATATTTCTGTGTGTGTCCCTCTCAGTGTGTGTTTCTCTCTCAGGGTGAGTGTGTCTGTTTCTCATTGTTTGTGTGTGTGTCGTGCTCTCGGGTGTGTGTGTCTCTACGTGGATGTGGGTGTCTCTCAATGTGTGTGTCCTGAGAGTTTTCCTGTCTCTGTGTGTCTCTGTGTGGGTTTCGGTGTGTGTCTCTCAGTGTGTTTTTTACTCTCTCGGTGTGGGACTCTTTGACTGGGATTCTCTCTTCATGCATGTGCCTGGCTCTAGTGTGTGTGTGTTTCTCCCACTGGATGTGTATGTCTCTCAGTGTGTTTTTGCCTGTCAGTTTGCCTGTGTATGTGTCTCAGTGTGTGTTTCTGTATGTGTGTCTCTAAGTGTGTTTCTGACTCTCTGTCGGTGTGTGTCTCTCTCAGTGATCTCTCTCATAGTGAGCGAGCTGTTTGTTAGTGTGTTTGTGTGTTTCTCACATTCTATGTGTAGGTCTCTCAGTGTGCGTGTGTTCCTCTCATTTTGCTTGTCTCTGCGTGTCTCTGTGTGTATCTCTCAGTGTGTTTTTCACTCTTTCTCAATGTGTGTGTCTCTCTGAGCATGTGTCTGATTATTAGTTTGTGTGGGTGTCTTAATTCCGGGAGTGTGTGTCTCTTTTTGGATGAGGCTGTTTCTCAATGTGTGTGTCCCTCTAATATTGCCTGTCTCGGTGTGTCTCTGTGTGTGTCCCTCATTGTGTGTGTCTCTCAGTGTTTGTTCCTTTCTCTCAGATTGTCCCTCAGTGGGACTCATTGTGACTGGATTTATCTGTTTCTGCTCCTTCAGACTTGGAATGTCCTTCCCCTTCATCTCTAAGTCAGCCCACTCACTCGTTAAGATATTGTCTCTTCCAGAGGAAAAGGAGATGTTTCTCTGCCACACATTTCTTCCCTCTTCTGTGCCGTCCTGTGCCTTTACCTGCACCTCTCCGTATTGTATTGTAGTGATCTCATTTGTGTCTGTCTCTCTATGTGTACTGTCTCTTATACACATCTGGTGAGTGTGTCTGTTTCTCAGTGTTTGTGTGTGTGTCATGCTCTCGGGGGTGTGTGTCTCTACGTGCATGTGGGTGCCTCTCAGTGTGTGTGTCCTGAGAGTTTTCCTGTCTCTGTGTGTCTCTCTGTGTGCCTCTCTGAGTGTTTTTCACTGTATCGTTGTGTGTCTCTTAGACTTGGATTCTCTCTTCGTGCATGCGCCTGGCTCTAGTGTGTGTGTGTTTCTCCCATGGTACGTGAAATTCTCTCAGTGTGTTTCTGCCTGTCACTTTGCCTGTGTATGTTTCTCAGTGTTTGTCTCTGTATGTGTGTCTCTCAGTGTGTTTCTCACTCTCTCTCGGTGTGTGTCTCTCTCAGTGATCTCTCTCATTGTGAGCGAGCTGGTTGTTAGTGTGTGTATGTGTTTCCCCCACTCTATGTGTATGTCTCTCAGTGTGTGTGTGTCCCTCTCATTTTGCTTGTCTCCACGTGTCTCTGTGTGTATCTCTCAGTGTGTTTTTCACTCTCTCTCAATGTGTGTGTCTCTCTGAGAGTGTGTCTGATTATGAGTGTGTGTGGGTGTCTTGATCTCAGGAGTGATTGTCTATTTCTGGATGAGGTTGTTTCTCCAAGAGTGTGTCCCTCTAATTTTCCCTGTCTCGATGTGTCTCTGTGTGTGTCTCTCAGTATGTGTGTCCCTCCGTGTTTGTCCCTTTCTCTCAGAGTGTCCTCTCAGTGTGTCATTGTGAGGGTGTCTGGTTCCTCGAGTGTGTGCACGTGCGTGTGTGTGTCTGTGTGTCTGTGTGTCTTGCTCTGGAAGTGAATATCTTTCAGTGTGTTTGTCACCCTCAGAGTGTGTTTCTCTCTCAGGGTAAGTGTGTCTGTTTCTCAGTGTTTGTGTGTGTGTCGTGTTCTCGAGGGTGTGTGTCTCTACGTGGATGAGGGTGTCTCTCAGTGTGTGTGTCCCTGACAGTTTGCCTGTCTCTGTGTGTCTCTGTGTGTGTCTCTCTATGTGTCTCTCAGTTTGTTTTTCACGCTCGCTCAGTGGGGGTCTCTTTGACTGGGTTTCTCTCATTGTGCATGTGACTGGCTCTAGTGTGTGTGTGTTTCTCCCACTGGATGTATATGTCTCTCTGTGTGTTTTTGCCTGTCAGTTTGCCTGTGTATGTGTCTCAGTGTGGTCTCTGTATGTGTGTCTCTCAGTGTGTTTCTCACTCTCTCTTGGTGTGTGTCTCTCTCAGTGATCTCTCTCATTGTGAGCGAGCTGGTTGTTAGTGTGTGTGTGTTTCTTCCACTCTATGTGTATGTCTCTGTGTGTGTGTGTGCCCCTCTCATTTTGTTTGACTCTACGTGTCTCTGTGTGTATCTCTCAATGTGTTTTTCACTCTCTCTCAATGTGTGTGTCTCTCTGAGAGTGTGTCTGATTATTGGTGTGTGTGGCTGTCTTGATCTCAGGAGTGTGTGTCTCTTTTTGGATGAGGGTGTTTCTCAATGTGTGTGTCCCTCTAATATTGCCTGTCTCGGTGTGTCTCTGTGTGTGTCTCTCAATATGTCTATTTCTCAGTGTTTGTTCCTTTCTCTCAGAGTGTCCCTTGCAGTGTGTCTCATTGTGAGGGTTCTTGTTCCTCAAGTGTGTGTGTGCGTGTGTGTGTGTGTCTCTCGCTCTGGAGGTGAATAGCTTTCAGTGTGTGTTCCCTCTCAGTGAGTGTTTCTCACTCAGGGTTAGTATGTCTGTTTCTCAGTGTTTGTGTGAGTGTCATGCTCTCAGGGGTTTGTGTCTCTACGTGGATGAAGGTGTCTCTCAGTGTGTGAGTCCCTGAGAGTTTGCCTGTCTCTGTCTCTCAGTGTGTTTTTCACTCTCTCTCAATGTGGGTCTCTATGACTGGGTTTCTCTCATCGTGCATGTGCCCGGCTCTAGTGTGTGTGTCTTTCTCCCACTGGATGTGTATGTCTCTCAGTGTGTTTGTGCCTGTCAGTTTGTCTGTGTATGTTTCTCAGTGTGTATCTCTGTATGTGTGTCTCTCAGTGTGTTTCTCACTCCATCTCGGTGTGTGCCTCTCAGTGATTTCTCTCTTTGTGAGCTAGCTGGTTGTTAGTGTGTGTGTGTGTTTCCCCCACTCTTTGTGTATGTCTCAGTGTGTTTGTGCCTATCAGTTTCCCTGTGTATGTGTCTCAGTGTGTGTCTCTGTATGTGTGTCTCTCAGTGTGTTTCTGACTCTCTCTTGGTGTGTGTCTCTGTCTGTGATCTCTCTCATTGTGAGCAAGCTGGTTGTTAGTGTGTGTGTGTGTTTGTCCCACGCAATGTGTATGTCTCTCAGTGTGTGTGTGTCCCTCTTATTTTGCTTGTCTCTGCGTTATCTGTTTGTATCTCTAAGTGTGTTTTTAAGCTTTTCTAAATGTGTGTGTCTCTCGGAGAGTGTGCCTGATTATTAGTGTGTGTGGGTGTCTTGATCTCAGGAGTGTGTGTCTCTTTTTTGATGAGGGTGTTTCTCAATGTGTGTGTCCCTCTATTTTTGCCTGACTCGGTGTGTCTCTGTGTGTGTCTCTCTGTATGTGTGGCTCTCAGTGTTTGTTCCTTTCTCTCAGCGTGTCCTCTCAGTGGGACTCATTTTGAGGGTGTATGGTTCCTCCAGTGAGTGTGTGCGTGTGTGTGTGTGTGTGTCACTTGCTCTGGAATTGAATATATTTCAGTGTGTTTGTCACTCTCAGTGTGTGATTCTCTCTCAGGGTGAGTGTGTCTGTTTCTCAGTGTCTGTGTGTGTGTTGTGCTCTCAGGGGTGTGTGTCTCTACGTGGATGAGGGTGTCTCTCAGTGTATGTGTCCCTGACAGTTCGCTTGTCGCTGTGTGTCTCTCTGTGTGTCTCTCAATGTGTTTTTCACTCTCTCTCAGTGTGGGTCTCTGTGACTGGGTTTCTGTCATCGTGCATGTGCCTGGCTCTAGTGTGTGTGTGTTTCTTCCACTGTATGGGTATGTCTCTCAGTGTGTTTGTGCCTGTCAGTTTCCCTGTGTATGTGTCTCAGTGTGTGTCCCTCTATGTGTGTCTCTCAGTGTGTTTCTCACTCTCTCTCGGTATGTGTCTGTCTCAGTGATCTCTCTCATTGTGGGTGAGCTGGTTGTTCGTGTGTGTGTGTGTTTCTCCCACTCTATGTGTATGTCTCTCAGTATGTGTGTGTCCTTCTCATTTTGCTTGTCTCTGCGTGTCTCTGTGTGTATCTCTCAGTGTGTTTTTCACCCTCTCTCAATGTGTGTCTCTCGGAGAGTGTGCCTGATTAATAGTGTGTGTGGGTATCTTGATCTCAGGAGTGTGTGTCTTTTTGGATGAGGGTGTTTCTCAATGTGTGTGTCCCTCTAATGTTGCCTGTCTCAGTGTGTCTCTGAGTGTGTCTCTCAGTATGTGTGTCTCTCAGTGTTTGTTCCTTTCTCTCAGAGTGTCCTCTCAGTGTGTCAATGTGAGGGTGTCTGGTTCCTCGAGTGTGTGTGTGTGCGTGTGTGTGTGTGTGTCTCTTGCTCTGGAGGTGAATATCTTTCAGTGTGTGTATCCCTCAGTGTGTCTTTCTCTCTCAGGGTGAGTGTGTCTGTTTCGCAGTGTTTGTGTGAGTTTTTTGCTCTCAGGGGTTTGGGTCTCTACGTGGATGAGGGTGTCTCTCAGTGTGTTTGTCCCTGAGAGTTTGCCTGTCTATGTGTTCTCTGTGTTTTTTTCTGTATTTGCCTCTCAGTGTATTTTTCACTCTCTCTGAGTGTGGTCTCTGTGACTGGGTTGCTCTCATCATGCATGTGCCTCGTTCTAGTGTGTGTGTGTTTCTCCCACTGGATGTATATGTCTCTCAGTGTGTTTGTGCCTGTCCGTTTGCCTGTGTGTGTGTCTCAGTGTGTGTCTCTGTATGTGTGTCTCTCAGTGTGTTTCTCAATCTCTCTCGGTGTGGTCTCTCTCAGAGATCTCCCTAATTGTGAGCGAGCTGGTTGTTAGTGTATTTGTTTGTTTCTCACACTCTATGTGTATGTCTCTCAGTGTGTGTGTGTCCCTCTCAATGAGCTTGTCTCTGCATGTCTCTTTGTGAATCTCTCAGTATGTTTTTCACCCTGTCTCAATGTGTGTGACTCTCGAGAGTGTGCCTGATTATCAGTGTGTGTGGGTGTCTTGATCTCTGGTGTGTGTGTCTCTTTTTGGAGGAGGTTGTTTCTTAATCTGTGTGTCCCTCTAATTTTGCCTGTCTCGGTGTGTCTCTGTGTGTGTCTCTCAGTAGGTGTGTCTCTCAGTGTTTGTTCCTTTCTCTCAGAGTGTCCTCTCTGTTTGTCTCCTTGTCAGGGTGTCTTGTTCCTCGAGTGTGTGTGTGCCTGTATGTGTGTGTGTGTCCCTTGCACTGGAAGTGAATATCTTTCAGTGTGTGTGTCCCTCTCAGTGTGTCTTTCTCTCTCTGGGTGAGTGTGTCTGTTTCTCTGTGTTTGTGTGTGTGTCGTAGTCTCGGGGGTGTGTGTCTCTACGTGGATGAGGGTGTCTCTCAGTGTGTGTGTCCCTGACAGTTTGCCTGTGTCTGTGTGTCTCTGAGTGTGTTTTTCACTCTCTCTCAGTGTGGGTCTCTGTGACTGGGTTTCTCTCATCGTGCATTTTACCGGCTCTAGTGTGTGTGTGTTTCTCCCAATGGATGTGTATGTCTCTCAGTGTGTTTGTGCCTGTCAGTTTCCCTGTGTATGTGTCTCAGTGTGTATCTCTGGTTGTGTGTCTCTCAGTGTGTTTTTCACTCTCTCTCAGTGTGGGTCTTTGTGACTGGATTTCTCTCATCATGCATGTTCCTGGCTCTAGTGTGTGGGTGTTTCTCCCACTGGATGTGTATGTCACTCAGTGTGTTTGTGCCTGTCAGTTTGCCTGTGTATGTGTCTCAGTGTGTGTCTCTGTATGTGTGTCTCTCAGTGTGTTTCTCACTCTCTCTCGGTGTGTGTCTCTCTCAGTGATCTCTCTCATTGTGAGCAAGCTGGTTGTTAGTGTGTGTGTGTGTTTCTCCCACTCTATGTGTATGTCTCTCAGTGTGTGTGAGTCCCTCTCATTGTGCTTGTCTCTGCGTGTCTCTGTGTGTATCTCTCAGTGTGTTTTTCACCTTGTCTCAATGTGTGTGTCTCTCGGAGAGTGTGCCTGAATACTACTGTATGTAGGTGTCTTGATCTCAGGAGTGTGTGTCTCTTTATTGATGAGGGTGTTTCTCAATGTGTGTGTCCCTCTAATTTTGCCTGTATAGGTGTGTGTCTGTGTGTTTCTCTCAGTATGTGTGTCTCTCAGTGTTTGTTCCTTTCTCTCAGAGTGTCCCTCTCAGTGGGACTCATTTTGAGAGTGTCTGGTTCCTCGAGTGTGTGTGTGTGCGTGTGTTTGTCTCTCGCTCTGGAGGTGAATATCTTTCAGTGTGTGTATTCCTCAGTGTGTGTTTCTCTCTCAGGGTGAGTGTGTCAGTTTCTCAGTGTTTGTGTGTGTGTCGTGCTCTTGGGTGTGTGTGTCTCTACGTGGATGAGGGTGTCTCTCAGTGTATGTGTCCCTGACAGTTTGCCTGTCTCTGTGTTTCTTTTTGTGTGTCTCAAAGTATGTTTTTCACTCTCTCTGAGTGTGGGCATCTGTGACTGGGTTTCTATCATTGTGCACGTGCCTGTCTCTAGTGTGTGTGTGTTTTTCCCAATGGATGTGTATGTCTCTCAGTGTGTTTCTGCCTGTCAGTTTTCCTGAGTATGTGTCTCATTGTGTGTCTCTCTATGTGTGTCTCTCAGTGTGTTTCTAAATCTCTCTCGGTAGGCGTCTGTCCCTGTGATCTCTCTCATTGTGAGAGAGTTGGTTGTTTGTGTGTGTGTGTGTTTCTCCCACTCGATGTGTATGTCCTTCAGTGTGTGTGTGTCCCTCTCATTTTGCTTGTCTCTGCATTCTCTGTGTGTATCTCTCAGTGTGTTTTTCACCTTGTCTCAATGTGTGTGTCTCTCGGAGAGTGTGCCTAATTATTAGTGTGTGTGGGTGTCTTGATCTCAGGAGTGTGTGTCTCTTTTTGGATGAGGGTGTTTCTCAATGTGTGTGTCCCTCTAATTTTGCCTGTCTCGGTGTGTCTCTGTGTGTGTCTCTCAGTATGTGTGTCTCTCAGTGTTTGATCCTTTCTCTCAGAGTGTCCCTCTCATTGTATCTCATTGTGAGGGTGCCTGGTTCCTCTAGTGTGTGTGTGCATGTGTGTGTGTGTGTCTCTCGCTCTGGAAGTGAATATCTTTCAGTGTGTGTGTCCGTCTCAGAGTGTTTTTCTCTCTCAGGGTGAGTGTGTCTGTTTCTCATTGTTTGTGTGTGTGTCGTGCTCTCGGGGGTGTGTGTCTATGTGGATGAGGGTGTCTCTCAGTGTGTGTGTCCCTGAGAGATTTCCTGTCACTCTGTGTCTCTCTGTGTGTCTCTCTGTGTGTCTCTCAGTGTGTTTTTCACTCTCTCTCAGTGTGGGTCTCTGTGACTGGGTTTCTCTCTTCGTGCATGTGCCTGGCTCTAGTGTGTGTGTGTTTCTCTCACTGGATGTGTCTGTCTTTCAGTGTGTTTGTGCCTGTCAGTTTGCCGGTGTATGTTTCTCAGTGTGTGTCTCTGTATGTGTGTCTCTCAGTGTGTTTCTTGCTCCTTCTCGGTGTGTGCCTCTCAGTGATTTCTCTCTTTGTGAGCGAGCTGGTTGTGAGTGTGTGTGTTTGTTTCTCCCACTCGATGTGTATGTCACTCAGTGTGTTTGTGCCTGTCAGTTTGCCTGTGTATGTGTCTCAGTGTGTGTCTCTGTATGTGTGTCTCTCAGTGTGTTTCTCCCTCTCTCTCAGTGTGTGTCTCTCTCTGTGATTTCTCTCAATGTGAGCGAGCTGGTTATTAGTGTTTGTGTGTGTTTCTCCCACTCTATGTGAATGTCTGTCAGTGTGTGTGAGTCCCTCTCATTTTGCTTGTCTTGCGTGTCTCTGTGCGTATCTCTCAGTGTGTTTTTCACTCTCTCTCAAAGTGTGTGTATCTCTGAGAGTGTGTCTGATTATGAGTGTGTGTGGGTGTCTTGATCTCAGGAGTGTGTGTCTCTTGTTGGATGAGGGTGTTTCTCAATGTGTGTGTCCCTCTTATTTTGCCTGTTTCGGTGTGTCTCTGTGTGTCTCTCAGTATGTGTGTCTCTCAGTGTTTGTTCCTTTCTCTCAGAGTGTCCCTCTCAGTGTGTCTCATTGTGAGGGTGTCTGGTTCCTCTAATGTGTGTGTGTGCGTGTGATTGTGTGTGGCTCTCGCTCTGGAAGTGAATATCTTTCAGTGTGTGTGTCCCTCTCAGTGAGTGTTTCTCTCTCATGGTGAGTGTGTCTGTTTCTCAGTGTTTGTGTGTGTGTCGTGTTCCCGGGGGTGTGTGACTCTACGTGGATGAGGGTGTCTCTCAGTGTGTGTGTCCCTGACAGTTTGCCTGTCTCTGTGTGTGTCTGTGTGTGTCTATGTGTTTCTCTCTGCAAGTTTTTCAATCTCTCTCAGTGTGGGTCTCTGTGACTGGGTTTCTCTCATTGTGCAGGTGCTTGGCTATAGTGCGTGTGTGATTCTCACAATGGATGTGTGAGTCTCTCAGTGTTTATGTGCCTGTCAGTTTTCCTGTGTATGTGTCTCAGTGTGTGTCTCTGTATGTGTGTCTCTCAGTGTGTTTCTCACTCTCTCTCGGTGTGTGTCTCTCCCAGTGATCTCTCTCATTGTGACCGAGCTGGTTGTTAGTGTGTGTCTGTGTTTCTCCAACTCTATGTGTATGACTCTCTTTGTGTGTGTGTCCCTCTCATTTTGCTTGCCTTGCATGTCTCTGTGCATGTCTCTGTATCTCTCTGTGTGATTTTTTACACTCTCTCCTAATGTGTGTGTTTCTCTGATAGTGTGTCTGATTTTTAGTGTGGGTGGCTTGCTAGATCTCAGGAGTGTGTGACTCTTTTTGGATGAGGTTGTTTCTCAATGTGTGTGTCCCTCTAATGTTGCCTGTCTCGGTCTGTCTCTGTGTGAGTCTCTCAGTATATGTGTCTCTCAGTGTTTGTTTCTTTCACTCAGAGTGTCCTATTCAGTGTGTCTCATTGTTAGGGTGTATGGTTCCTCTAGTGTGTGTGCCTGCGTGTGTGTGTGTGTGTCTCGCTCTGGAGGTGAATATCTTTCAGTGTGTGTGTCCCTCTCAGTGTGTCTTTCTTTCTCAGGGTGAGTGTGTCTGTTTCTCAGTGTTTGTGTGTGTGTCGTGCTATCGGGGGTGTGTGTCTATGTGGATGAGGGTGTCTCTCTGTGTGTGTGTCCCTGAGAGTTTTCCTGTCTCTCTGTGTCTCTCTGTGTGACTCTCTGTGTGTCTCTCAGTGTGTTTTTCACTCTCTCTCAGTGTGGGTCTCTGTGACTGGGTTTCTCTCTTCATGCATGTGCCTGGCTCTAATGTGTGTGTGTTTCTCCCACTGGATGTGTGTGTCTTTCAGTGTGTTTGTGCCTGTCAGTTTGCCTGTGTATGTGTCTCAGTGTGTGTCTCTGTATGAGTGTCTGTCAGTGTGTTTCTCACTCCTTCTCGGTGTGTGCCTCTCAGTGATTTCTCTCTTTGTGAGTGAGATGGTTGTTAGTGTGTGTGTGTGTTTACCCCACTCTATGTGTATGTCTTTCAGTAGGTTTGTGCCTGTCAGTTTTCCTGTGTATGTGTCTCAGTGTGTGTCTGTGTATGTGTGTCTCTCAGTGTGTTTCTCACTCTCTCTCGGTGTGTGTCTCTCTCAGTGATCTCTCTCATTGTGAGCGAGCTGGTTGTTAGTGTGTGTGTGTGTTTCTCCCACTCTATGTGTATGTCTCTCAGTGTGTGTGTGTCCCTCTCATTTTGCTTGTCTCTGCCTGTCTCTGTGTGTATATCTCAGTGTGTTTTTCACCCTCTCTCAATGTGTGTGTCTCTCGGAGAGTGTGCCTGATTATTAGTGTGTGTGGGTGTCTTGATCTTAGCAGCGTGTGTTTCTTTTTGGATGAGGGTTTTTCTCCATGTGTGTGTCCGTCTAATTTTCCTGTATCGGTGTGTCTCTGTGTGTGTCTCTCAGTATGTCTGTCTCTCAGTGTTTGTTCCTTTCTATCAGAGTGTCCCTCTCAGTGTGTCTCATTTTGAGGGTGTCTGGTTCCTCGAGTGTCTGTGTGTGCGTGTGTGTGTGTCTGTGTCTCTTGCTCTGGAAGTGAATATCTTTCAGTGTGTGTGTCCCTCTCATTGTGCTTGTCTCTGCATGTCTCTGTGTGCATCTCTCAGTGTGTTTTGCACTCTCTCTCAATGTGTGTGTCTCTCTCAGACCGTGTCTCTTCATTAGTGTGTGTGTGTGTCTTGATCTCAGGAGTGTGTGTCTCTTTTTGGATTAGGGTGTTTCTCAATGTGTGTGTCCCTCTAATTTTGCCTGTCTCGGTGTGTCTCTGTGTGTGTGTCTCAATATGTGTGTCTCTCAGTGTTTGTTCCTTTCTCTCAGATTGTCCCTCGCAGTGTGTCTCATTGTGAGGGTGTCTGGTTCCTCGATTGTGTGTGTGTGCATGTGTGTGTGTGTGTGTGTGTGTCTCTCGCTCTGGAAGTGAATATATTTCAGTGTGTGTTCCCTCTCAGTGTGTTTCTCACTCAGGGTGAGTGTTTCTGTTTCTCAGTGTTTGTGTGTGTGTTGTGGTCTCAGGGGTGTGTGTCTCTACGTGGATGAGGGTGTCTCTCAGTGTGTGTGTCCCTGACAGTTTGCCTGTGTCTGTGTGTCTCTGAGTGTGTTTTTCACTCTCTCTCAGTGTGGGTCTCTGTGACTGGGTTTCTCTCATCGTGCATGTGCCTGGCTCTAGTGTGTGTGTGTTTCTCCCACTGGATGTGTATGTCTCTCTGTGTGTTTGTTCCTGTCAGTTGGCCTGTGCATGTGTCTCAGTGTGTGTCTCTGTATGTGTGTCTCTCAGTGTGTTTCTCAATGTCTCTCGGTGTGTGTCTCTGTCAGTGATCTCTCTCATTGTGAGCGAGCTGGTTGTTAGTGTGTGTGTGTGTTTCTCCCACTCTAAGTGTATGTCTCTCAGTGTGTGTGTGTCCCTCTCATTTTGCTTGTCTTGCGTGTCTCTGTGCGTATCTCTCAGTGTGTTTTTCACTCTCTCTCAAAGTGTGTGTATCTCTGAGAGTGTGTCTGATTATGAGTGTGTGTGGGTGTCTTGATCTCAGGAGTGTGTGTCTCTTGTTGGATGAGGGTGTTTCTCAATGTGTGTGTCCCTCTTATTTTGCCTGTTTCGGTGTGTCTCTGTGTGTCTCTCAGTATGTGTGTCTCTCAGTGTTTGTTCCTTTCTCTCAGAGTGTCCCTCTCAGTGTGTCTCATTGTGAGGGTGTCTGGTTCCTCTAATGTGTGTGTGTGCGTGTGAGTGTGTGTGGCTCTCGCTCTGGAAGTGAATATCTTTCAGTGTGTGTGTACCTCTCAGTGAGTGTTTCTCTCTCAGGGTGAGTGTTTCTGTTTCTCAGTGTTTGTGTGTGTGTCGTGCTCCTGGGGGGATGTGTCTTTACGTGGATGAGGGTGTCTCTCAGTGTGTGTGTCCCTGACAGTTTGCCTGTCTCTGTGTGTGTCTGTGTGTGTCTATGTGTGTCTCTCTGTGTGTTTTTCAATCTCTCTCAGTGTGGATCTCTTTGACTGGGTTTCTCTCATTGTGCAGGTGCTTGGCTCTAGTGTGTGTGTGATTCTCCCACTGGATGTGTGAGTCTCTCAGTGTGTTTGTGCCAGTCAGTTTGCCTGTGTATATGTCTCAGTGTGTGTCTCTGTATGCGTGTCTCTCAGTGTGTTTCTCACCCTCTCTTGGTGTGTGTCTCTCTCAGTGATCTCTCTCTTTGTGAGCGAGCTGGTTGTTAGTGTTTGTGTGGGTTTCTCCCAATGGATGTGTATGTCTCTCAGTGTGTTTGTGCCTTTCAGTTTGCCTGTGTATATGTCTCAGTGTGTGTCTCTGTATGAGTGTCTCTCAGTGTGTTTCTCACTCTCTCTTTGTGTGTGTCTCTCTCAGCGATCTCTCTCCTTGTGAGTGAGCTGGTTGTTAATGTCTGAGTTTGGGTTTCTCCCAATGGATGTGTGTGTCTCTCAGGGGGTTTGTGCCTGTCAGTTTGCCTTCATATGTTTCTCAGTGTGTGTCTCCGTATGTTTGTCTCTCAGTGTGTTTCTCACTCCCTCTCGGTGTGTGCCTCTCAGTGTTTCTCTCTTTGTGAGCGAGCTTGTTCCTAGTGTGTGTGTGTGTTTCCCCACTCTATGTGTATGTCTCTCAGTGTGTTTGTGCCTGTCAGTTTGCCAGTGTATGTTCTCGGTGTATGTCCCTGTATGTGTATCTCTCAGTGTGTTCTTCACTCTCTCTCAATGTGTGTGTCTCTCTGATACTGTGTCTGATTATGAGTGTGTGTGGGTGTCTTGATCTCAGGAGATTGTGTCTCCTTCTGGATGAGGTTGTTTCTCCATGAGTGTGTCCCTCTAATATTGCCTGTCTCGGTGTGTCTCTGTGTGTGTCTCTCAGTATGTGTGTCTCTCAGTGTTTGTTCCTTTCTCTCAGAGTGTTCTCTCAGTGTGTCATTGTGAGGGTGTCTAGTTCCTCGAGTGTGGGTGTGTGTCTGTGTGTGTGTGTGTCTCAATCTGGAGTTGACTATCTTTCAGTGTGTGTATGCCTCTCAGTGTTTCTTTCTTTCACAGGGTGAGTTTGAATGTTTCTCAGTGTTTCTGTGTGTGTCGTGCTCTCGGGGGTGTGTGTCTATGTGGATGAGGGTGTCTCTCAGTGTGTGTGTCCCTGAGAGTTTTCCTGTCTCTCTGTGTCTCTCTGTGTGTCTCTCTGTGTGTCTCTCAGTGTGTTTTTCACTCTCTCTCAGTGTGGGTCTCTGTGACTGGTTTTCTTTGTGTGTGTTTCTCCCACTCTAAGTGTATGTCTCTCAGTGTGTGTGTGTCCCTCTCATTTTGCTTGTCTTGCGTGTCTCTGTGCGTATCTCTCAGTGTGTTTTTCACTCTCTCTCAAAGTGTGTGTATCTCTGAGAGTGTGTCTGATTATGAGTGTGTGTGGGTGTCTTGATCTCAGGAGTGTGTGTCTCTTGTTGGATGAGGGTGTTTCTCAATGTGTGTGTCCCTCTTATTTTGCCTGTTTCGGTGTGTCTCTGTGTGTGTCTCTCAGTATGTGTGTCTCTCAGTGTTTGTTCCTTTCTCTCAGAGTGTCCCTATTAGTGTGTCTCATTGTGAGGGTGTTTGGTTCCTCTAATGTGTGTGTGTGCGTGTGATTGTGTGTGGCTCTCGCTCTGGAAGTGAATATCTTTCAGTGTGTGTATACCTCTCAGTGAGTGTTTCTCTCTCAGGGTGAGTGTGTCTGTTTCTCAGTGTTTGTGTGTGTGTCGTGCTCCCGGGGGTGTGTGTCTCTACGTGGATGAGGGCGTCTCTCAGTGTGTGTGTCCCTGACAGTTTGCCTGTCTCTGTGTGTGTCTGTGTGTGTCTATGTGTGTCTTTCTGCGTGTTTTTCAATCTGTCTCAGTGTGGGTCTCTGTGACTGGGTTTCTCTCATTGTGCAGGTGCTTGGCTCTAGTGTGTGTGTGATTCTCCCACTGGATGTGTGAGTCATTCAGTGTGTTTATGCCTGTCAGATTGCCTGTGTATGTGTCTCAGTGTATGTCTCTGTATGTGTGTCTCTCAGTGTGTTTCTCTCTCTCTCTCGGTGTGTGTCTCTCTCAGTGTTCTCTCATTTTGAGCAAGTTGGTTGTTAGTGTGTGTGTGTGTTTCTCCCACTCTATGTGAATGTCTGTCAGTGTGTGTGTGTCCCTCTCATTTTCCGTGTCTCTGTGTGTCTCTCTGTGTATCTCTCAGTGTGTTTTTCACTCTCTCTCATTGTGTGTGTCTCTCTGAGTGTGTGTCTGATTATGATGTGTGTGGGTGTCTTGATCTCAGGAGTGTGTGTCTCTTTCTGGATGAGAGTGTTTCTCCATGAGTGTGTCCCCCTTATTTTGCCTGTCTTGGTGTGTCTCTGTGGGTGTCTCTCAGTGTTTGTTCCTTTCTTTCAGAGTGTCCTCTCAGTGTGTCATTGTGAGGGTGTCTTGTTCCTCTAGTGTGGGTGTGTGTCTGTGTGTGTGTGTCTCACTCTGGAAGTGAATATCTTTCAGTGTGTGTATCCCTCTCAGTGTGTGTTTCTCTCTCAGGGTGAGTGTGTCTGTTTCTCAGTATTTGTGTGTGTGTCGTGCTCTCAGGGGTGTGTGTCTATGTGGATGAGGGTGTCTCTCAGTGTGTGTTCCCTGAGGGTTTGCCTGTCTCTGTGTGTCTCTGTGTGTGTCTCTCTGTATTTCTCTCAGTGTGTTTTTCACTCTCTCTCAGTGTGGGTCTCTGTGACTGGGTTTCTCTCATCGTGCATGTGCCTGGCTCTAGTGTGTGTGTGTTTCTCCCACTGGATGTGTATGTCTCTCTGTGTGTTTGTTCCTGTCAGTTGGCCTGTGCATGTGTCTCAGTGTGTGTCTCTGTATGTGTGTCTCTCAGTGTGTTTCTCAATGTCTCTCGGTGTGTGTCTCTGTCAGTGATCTCTCTCATTGTGAGCGAGCTGGTTGTTAGTGTGTGTGTGTGTTTCTCCCACTCTATGTGTATGTCTCTCAGTGTGTGTGTGTCCCTCTCATTTTGCTTGTCTCTGCCTGTCTCTGTGTGTATATCTCAGTGTGTTTTTCACCCTCTCTCAATGTGTGTGTCTCTCGGAGAGTGTGCCTGATTATTAGTGTGTGTGGGTGTCTTGATCTTAGCAGCGTGTGTTTCTTTTTGGATGAGGGTTTTTCTCCATGTGTGTGTCCGTCTAATTTTCCTGTATCGGTGTGTCTCTGTGTGTGTCTCTCAGTATGTCTGTCTCTCAGTGTTTGTTCCTTTCTATCAGAGTGTCCCTCTCAGTGTGTCTCATTTTGAGGGTGTCTGGTTCCTCGAGTGTCTGTGTGTGCGTGTGTGTGTGTCTGTGTCTCTTGCTCTGGAAGTGAATATCTTTCAGTGTGTGTGTCCCTCTCATTGTGCTTGTCTCTGCATGTCTCTGTGTGCATCTCTCAGTGTGTTTTGCACTCTCTCTCAATGTGTGTGTCTCTCTCAGACCGTGTCTCTTCATTAGTGTGTGTGTGTGTCTTGATCTCAGGAGTGTGTGTCTCTTTTTGGATTAGGGTGTTTCTCAATGTGTGTGTCCCTCTAATTTTGCCTGTCTCGGTGTGTCTCTGTGTGTGTCTCTCAGTATGTGTGTCTCTCAGTGTTTGTTCCTTTCTCTCAGAGTGTCCCTCTCAGTGTGTCTCATTGTGAGGGTGTCTGGTTCCTCTAATGTGTGTGTGTGCGTGTGAGTGTGTGTGGCTCTCGCTCTGGAAGTGAATATCTTTCAGTGTGTGTGTACCTCTCAGTGAGTGTTTCTCTCTCAGGGTGAGTGTGTCTGTTTCTCAGTGTTTGTGTGTGTGTCGTGCTCCCGGGGTGTGTGACTCTACGTGGATGAGGGTGTCTCTCAGTGTGTGTGTCCCTGACAGTTTGACTGTCTCTGTGTGTGTCTGTGTGTGTCTATGTGTGTCTCTCTGTGTGTTTTTCAATCTCTCTCAGTGTGGGTCTCTTTGACTGGGTTTCCCTCATTGTGCAGGTGCTTGGCTATAGTGTGTGTGTGATTCTCACAATGGATGTGTGAGTCTCTCAGTGTGTTTGTGCCTGTCAGTTTGCCTGTGTATGTGTCTCAGTGTGTGTCTCTGTATGTGTGTCTCTCAGGGTGTTTCTCACTCTCTCTCGGTGTGTGTCTGTCTCAGTGGTCTCTCTCATTGTGAGCAAGCTGGTTGTTAGTGTGTGGGTGTGTTTCTCCCACTCTTTGTGTATGTCTGTCAGTGTGTGTGTGTCCCTCTCATTTTCCGTGTCTCTGTGTGTCTCTGTGTGTGTCTCTCTGTATTTCTCTCAGTGTGTTTTTCACTCTCTCTCAGTGTGGGTCTTTGTGACTGGATTTCTCTCATCATGCATGTTCCTGGCTCTAGTGTGTGGGTGTTTCTCCCACTGGATGTGTATGTCACTCAGTGTGTTTGTGCCTGTCAGTTTGCCTGTGTATGTGTCTCAGTGTGTGTCTCTGTATGTGTGTCTCTCAGTGTGTTTCTCACTCTCTCTCGGTGTGTGTCTCTCTCAGTGATCTCTCTCATTGTGAGCAAGCTGGTTGTTAGTGTGTGTGTGTGTTTCTCCCACTCGATGTGTATGTCTCTCAGTGTGTGTGTGTCCCTCTCATTTTGCTTGTTTCTGCGTGTCTCTGTGTGTATCTCTCAGTGTGTTTTTCACTCTCTCTCAATGTCTGTGTCTCTCTGAGAGTGTGTCTGATTATTAGTGTGTGTGGGTGTCTTGATCTCAGGAGTGTGTGACTCTTTTTGGATGAGGGTATTTCTCAATGTGTGTGTCCCTCTCATTTTGTTGTCTCTGCGTGTCTCTGTGTGTGTCTCTCAGTGTGTTTTTCACTCTCTCTCAATGTGTGTGTCTCTCTGAGAGTGTGTCTGATCATTAGTGTGTGTGGGTGTCTTGATCTCAGGAGTGTGTGACTCTTTTTGGATGAGGGTATTTCTCAATGTGTGTGTCCCTCTCATTTTGTTGTCTCTGCGTGTCTCTGTGTGTAACTCTCAGTGTGTTTTTCACTCTCTCTCAATGTGTTTGTCTCTCTGAGAGTGTGTCTGATTATGAGTGTGTGTGGGTGTCTTGATCTCAGATGTGTGTGTCTCTTTCTGGATGAGGTTGTTTCTCCATGAGTGTGTCCCTCTTATTTTGCTTGTCTCGTTGTGTCTCTCAGTATTGTGTCTCTCAGTGTTTGTTCCTTTCTCTCAAAGTGTCCTCTCAGTGTGTCATTGTGAGGGTGTCTAGTTCCTCGAGTATGGATGTGTGTCTGTGTGTGTGTGTCTCAGTCTGGAGTTGACTATCTTTCATTGTGTGTATGCCTCTCAGTGTTTCTTTCTTTCACAGGGTGAGTTTGTCTGTTTCTCAGTGTTTGTGTGTGTGTCGTGCTCTCAGGAGTGTGTGTCTCTACGTGGATGTGGGAGTCTCTCAGTGTGAGTGTCCCTGAAAGTTTGCCTGTTTCTGTGTGTCTCTGTGTGTGTCTCTCTGTGTGTCTCTGTGTGTTTATCACTCTCTCTCAGCATGGGTCTCTGTGACTGTGTTTCTCCCATCGTGCATATGCCTGGCTCTTGTGTGTGTGTAAATCTCCCAGTGGATGTGTATGTCTCTCAGTGTGTTTCTGTCTGTCACTTTGCCTGTGTATGTGTCTCAGTGTGTGTCTCTGTATGTATGTCTCTCATTGTGTTTCTCATTCTCTCTTGGTGTGTGTCTCTCTCAGTGATCTCTCTCATTGTGAGCGAGCTGGTTGTTAGTGTGTGTGTGTGTTTCTCCCACTCTATGTGTATGTCTCTAATTGTATATGCGTCCCTCTCATTTTGCTTCTCTCGGCGTGTCTCTGTGTGTATCTCTCGGTGTTTTTTCACTCTCTCTCACTGTTTGTGTCTCTCTGAATTTGTGTCTGACCTTAGTGCGTGTGGGTGTCTTGATCCCAGTAGTGTGTGTCTCTTTTTGAATGAGGGTGTTTCTCAATGGTTGTGTCCCTCTAATTTTGCCTGTCTCGGTGTGCCTCTGTGTGTGTCCCTCATTATGTGTGTCTCTCAGTGTTTGTTCCTTTCTCTCAGAGTGCCCCTCTCAGTGTGTCTTATTGTGAGGATGTCTGGTTCCTCGAGTGTGTGTGTGTGCATGTGTGTGTGTGTGTTTCCTGCTCTAGAAGTGAATATCTTTCAGTGTGTGTGTCCCTCTCAGTGTGTCTTTTACTCTCAGGGTGAGTGTGTCTGTTTCTCAGTGTTTGTGTGTGTGTCATGTTCTCGGGGATGTGTGTCTCTACTTGGATGAGGGTGTCTCTCAGTGTGAGTGTCCCTGAGAGTTTGCCTGTCTCTGTGTGTCTCTGTGTGTGTCTCTCTGTGTGTCACCCAGTGTGTTTTTCAATCTCTTTCAGTGTGGGTCTCTGTGACTGTTTCTCTCATCGTGCATGTGCCTGGCTCTAGTGATTTCCCTGCACTGCCTCGAGTGTCACCCGCCTATTGCCTCACACCATGGTGGCTCCTTCCTCAGACCTGTGGCATCTCAAGGGAAAGACAGAAATCCCTGGGTCAACTCGATGGGAACAGTGACACTGCTGATACAGCTCGGGAGGAAAGAGGACGTGCACATAACCACCGGAGACAAGGCCTGACTCCCCTGGGGAGACTCCAGAGGAACCCCAAGATCCATGCCAGCACTGGAGCCGAAACATGAGGTTCAAGTTTTGGCTCCAGACGGGGATTTAGGACCCGGCACTGACTGGAGAGGAATCCTGAGGGGCTACTCTCAACTCGCTCAGAGAATTGCCTTTCCTGAGGTCACGCAATTGGGTCCCTGAGGGCCATGTCATTACTCGAGAATAACCTGCCGCAACTCGAGAAAACCAGGAGGTTCTGCCCTCCGGGCGAGATAAGGCCATTTTCTGCAGCGGCATCTCGAGGGCATTTACACCTTCTCTCTTGAACCTCGTGAGGGTCCTTTCCACCTTTGCTGCAACTCAAGAAATTCCCAGATTTACCCGTCCCCACATTGGTGGAACACCGAGGGTCCCAGCACAACTCAGGAAGAGCCCCGTTTCCCCACCGTCAGCTCAAGATGAGGGTCTATTTCCCTGCTTCGTCGGGAAAGAATTCCCGCCATTCCCGTCGCATCTCAAGAGGTGGCGTTCTCAACAGGAAACCTGAGTTCTCCTGGGATCGGGCCACCATATTAAAAGTCCCATAAATGTCTCAGTCCACTCCAGATGAACGTGATTTCTCTGCACTACCTCGAGTGTCACACGCCTATTGCCTCACACCACGGTGGCTCCTTCCACAGCCCTGTGGCATCTCGAGGGAAAGACAGAAATCCCTGGGTCAACTCGACGGGAACCCTGACACTGCTGCTGCAGATCGGGAGGAAAGAGGGCATGCACATAACCATCGGAGACCAGGCCTGACTCCCCTGGGGAGACTCCAGAGGAACCCCAAGATCCATGCCAGCACTGGAGCCGAAACATGAGGTTTCAGTTTCAGCTCCAGACGGGGACTTAGGACACAGCACTGACTGGAGAGGAATCCAGACTGGCTACTCTCAACTCGCTCAGAGAATGGCCTTTCCTGAGGCCACGCATGCGCGTTCTTGAGGGCCCCGTCCTAACTCGAGAATAAACTGCCGCAACTCGGGAAAAACCAGGAGGTTCTCTCCTCCGGGCCAGATAAGGCCGTTTTCTGCAGCGGCATCTCGAGGGCATTCACGCCTTCTCTCTTGAACCTCGCGAGGGTCCTTCCCACCCTTGCTGCAACTCAAGAAATTCCCAGACATACCCGTCCCCACATTGGTGGAACACCGAGGGTGCCAGCACAATTGAGGAGAAGCCCCGTTTGCCCACTGTCAACTCGAGATGAGGGTACCTTTCCCTGCTTCGTCGGAAACAATTCCCGCCATTCCCATCGCATCTCAAGAGGTGGCGCACTCAACAGGAATGCGTAGTTCTCCAGGGGTCGGGCCACCTTACTAAAAGTCCCATAGATGTCTCAGTCCAATCCAGATGAACGTGATTTCCCTGCACTACCTAGAGTGTCACCCGTCTATTGCCTCACACCACAGTGACTCCTTCCATAGCACTGTGGCATCATGAGGGAAAGACAGAAATCCCTGGGTCAACTCGTTGGGAACACTGACCCTGCTGCTACAGCGAGGGAGGAAAGAGGATGGGCACGTAACCACCGGAGACCAGACCTGACTCCCCTGGGGAGACTCCAGAGGAACCCCAAGATCCATGCCAGCACTGGAGCCGAAACATGAGGTTCCAGTTTCGGGTCCAGACGGGGACTTAGGACCCGTCACT
>SJYT01027107.1:0-17319 GCA_006410635.1 Cephalophus harveyi | reverse complement strand
GGAGGCCTGGCGTGCTGCGATTCATGGGGTCGCAAAGAGTCAGACACAACTGAGTGACTGAACTGAACTGAACTGAAGAGATTCAATCACTGATGCCAATAGCAGAGTCAGAATTCATGGTGAAGTTCCTATCAGTATCACAATCTGTGAGGGATGACCATCAATGCCGACTGGCAAAGTACACCGTATGGTACCAGAACTCTAAAAAAACATGGGGGCAGAAAGCCTGCACTGTGTTGACAATCACGTCTAGGTACACCACCTTATGTCTCCAACAGTTCTTTTCCTCATACACAAAAACAAACAGTATCATTGTCATACTGTGTTGCAATATTGTAAAGATCATCAGCAGTAATAGACACAAAGCTATAAATTAATGTATTTATACAAATTTCTTAATTCATGTACTCACATAACAAAAACTATCACTTAATATTTCTTAACACTCAAAATTTATGTTCACAAAATTATTTCAAAACAGGGAGAGATATTTGTACATTGATTTGATTACTCATTACAAAAGTTTTAATAAAATATATTCTGCCAAATTTGTGTTAGATTCTGTCAATATTAAAACCAGAAAATACATGATTTCTAGCATTAGAAAAAAATTAGGCCCCATTTCATAGATAAGAAAGTGATAATTGGTACAAAGACTTTTTGCAGTTCTGAAACAAATATCTACTCCTCCAGTTTTTATCTTCTTAAATTATTATGTAACACTCTGCCTTATTTTCACACAATTATATTAATTTATGTACATTAATACAAACTGAATAACATTCATAACAATCTATACAGTCACAAGGTCTATGCTGATAGAACTTATCTAGACATTTCAAAGAAAAAAGCTCATTAATGCACAAAGCAATATAAATTCCATCAAAAAGAAAATTAATAGAATAATGAGCTGAATTATAAGTCTAAATGCTTCTACTGTACCAGCTGACTTTCTGAAATATATTCATGTGTTTTGCACACTGTATTTTTCCCTTTCCTCATTCTAATTGGGTTGCCAGGTACCGTATCTTCTTAGTTGTGACTAATTGTACTCTGAAAACTAAAGCTAACTGTATCCTTTAAATCATATATATGGAATCTAGAAAAGTGGTACAGATGAACCTATTTGCATGGCAGGAATAGAGACACTGATATAGAGAAAAGATGTGTGGACATGGGCAGGGGGTGTAAGTGGAGGGGTGGATGAACTGGGAGAATAGAATTGACATATTTACACTATGATGTGTAAAATATATAGTTAGTGGGAAGCTGCTGTACAGCACATGGAGCTCAGCTTGGTGCCCCGATATGGATGGGTGACATCAGGGGTGGGTTGGGAGGAGATCTCAAAGGGAGGGGTTGTATGTATACATATAGCAGATTCACATTTTTGTACAGCAGAAACTAACACATATTGTAAAGCAACTAACTATACTCCAACAAAATAAAATCCTAAATTCACTGACAACATAATTCCAGGTATCATGGAGCAAGAAAGGATCAGTCAGGAAGGGAGTCAGCCCATTGCATAAAAAAGGAAGTAGGGACTGTGAACCCAAGCTCTGTCTAGAGTTTATCTGAAAATGTGGCCAGAATTCAGAACCTGGCTCCTCAGGCTGTGACTCCAACAACTTGCAGCATCACCAGGCCTTGGATGGAATACCAGGGATTGTATGAAGCATTAATGTAATGCCACTACTTCTGTTTTTGAAAGAACCTGATATTTTAATCATTTACTCATCAGTAATGAAATCCATAACTGTAAGACCAGTGCAGAGTAAAAGAGAGTTAGCTGGGTAGTCAGACAAGCAAAGGGAATTTATTTGAGGGAAAACAAGAGGGTGACTGGCCCTTGAGAAGAACCAGTGTCCTCCCTTTCTGATGGGGTCTTTCTTATACTGTTGTAGCCACGTGTTCTAGGAAACAAACTCACTCAGAAGAACAATGCAGATAGTGGAGTGCAGTTTATTACACCGGTGGGTCAAAGGCAGAGTCTCTTCTTAGCCAAGGACCCCAGCCAGGTTTTGTGAAAACCTAAAATACCCTAAGTGTACGTGCCCAAACCCACCTCCCTAAATTCCCTGAAACTACTCTGAACAAAGGAAAAGAAAGATACAATCAAAGCCAACACTCGATTCATATGCCTTAAGCCTAGGTAGTTAACAGTGGACAATTATTGATAGGCCTGTGGTCATACCCCAATAAGTATAATAGAATGTACTATTCTATTTGGTTACACAGATAATTAGGGTATTCTTTTAGGCAGTGGAGAGTCTAGGTACAAGTCCTGGGGCTCTTCCATCCAGGGGGGTCTGGTTTTCCAGTTGGTATGTCATTTCCATAGATACTGGGCATATAGCTCAAAGTCCACAGTCCGACCCAAGCTGGAGTCCTGCTTTCAAGATAGAGCCTATTCTGTCTGTTTCCTCCTTCAATACCCCATCAATGAAAAATTCTCTGAAGTGATGGTAAATTTTTAGCTTGTAGCTGAGTCCTGCAGTCACGTAGCTGGAGGTCTGGAATCTGCTGGTCTTGTACTTTGAAAAGGTAGGTGTCAGTGGAAAAACACAATGTTTTTGTAGGCAATTGGGTCAATCTCAAGGGTCACTGTGATTTTCTTTGTTTGTGAGGTCAACAAAAAGAGCCATTTCCACCATGAGCCCCCATGTAGACCCTATTAGTAACAGTTTGTTGATATGTGCAGAAAAGACAAAACAAAGTGCTATATTTAAGCCCAAGCAAATTTGAACCTTCACACATTGCAGCACTCAACTATTTACTATATTTTTAAAAAAATATTCTACTATGTAAGCATAATTATAACCATATTATGAAGCCCTTTTGAACAAGTGAAATATTAGCATCATAGTATCAAACTGATACTTTGCATTGTACTATGGGATGGTGCTGAAACAACGTCTTCAATGTTATTGTCACACGAGTGTATGTTCCTCGATTCTTTGTCTCGTCACAACAAAGATTTGGAGTGACGGACATTAAAGCCCCCTCGGCATGTCACAGCTCTCAGGTCTTGGATAGACCGTGTTATAGCTCTTAGACAAATCAGTGTTACAGCTCAGTGTTACAGCTCTATTTTATTTAGAAGATAGCAGGAAAATCCATCTTTGAGGCATGAGGGCACGTTGATCTAAAGACAGGAGGAGAAGAGCGCCCAGCGCTTGGGAGAGAGAGCGAGAGCTGGCTCTGGCTCCTCTATTTATATGTTTATCTCTCCCTGGGCCTGTCCTATGTAAATTGGGCCAGCCAGGAGTGTTGTTTGTTTTACCTGAGGTCCTCACTCCAGTCCTCAGACCTTCTTTTGTTTCATTTTCAGGGGCTTTTCCCTTCCCTGTCTGTAGCCACCACCATTTTTGACTCCTTTTCCCTGTTCTACCTACCTAACATTATCAATCATAAAACCTGTGATTATTCAGAGATTAGAGACTCAGTGGAAAATATCTGTAAGCATTCTCTGTTTAATAGCTGCAAAATATCTATTAAATATTTTCCTTCCCAAAGTAAAGACATAGCAAGTGCTTTTCCATCAGTTGGAAGTCTCTTTACGAAAATAGATTCAGCTCAATAATAATCATATTAATGCAATTTTTAAAGCATCTGACTTCTACAAAGAAACTGAACTGCATAATACCATTTTAATGATTCATGCATAATTAAATGTGTTCACTTTTATGTAATGCTGGTTTGAGTAATATTAATTATACTAATTTTCTCAGTTTATGATAATATATGTTAAACATATTTTTGAGGCTGATAATATTTCTAATATATTTATATATTGAATGTATGATTTACTATTACTGATTTTTTAATTTTGTGAAGTCTTAATACTTTAATGTAATACTAATATTACTGACATTATTAATGATGAAACAGTAAGAGTGCTAGTATAACTATTATGCTCTCTTTCCTGATTCATCTCCCCAGAACTTGCCAATCTCCCCTGTGCCCCAAGAACAGTGGAAAAACTGTTAGGACTGAAGGTAGGACCTGAAAGGCTGATACATCCTAAAACAATGATTCATCAGCAGTCATGACCCTTTACACACGAACAACTGAGACTGCAAGCTCACATCTCTTCTCTCACTCTTTCTCCTATCCACAATGAAGCCTGCATTACTGCATGCCCCTCTCTGGTCAACACTGCTAAGCTGTTTGCTTAGAATTTGGGTCCACAGAAAACAGCACCTCTTCCCCTGAGTCTCTCCTCATTGTCCTCCAGGAACCAGACCGCCGTCCCCTCAGGGTGTCTTAGGTTTGATTGAAAGACTCTTAAGAAACATCAGTTCTTACCTTGTATTTAAATTACTTGTAAGTTACTTGTTTTTTCTCTTCAATAGATTTTCACGGCTTTCCAAGAAGTGCCCTGTTTATTTCATCTTAGCACTCTCATTGAAGCCCATCAGNTAAGAAACATCAGTTCTTACCTTGTATTTAAATTACTTGTAAGTTACTTGTTTTTTCTCTTCAATAGATTTTCACGGCTTTCCAAGAAGTGCCCTGTTTATTTCATCTTAGCACTCTCATTGAAGCCCATCAGGGTGGACTCTGTACCTGGCATCCTCCTCTGCAGCTATCCCATATCTGGGCCTCCCCACTTCAGTTTATCTTGCTGCAAACAGCCTTCAGCACTGTTCTCTTGTCTAGTCCTACTTGTAATATTTTCCAGTGACTTCTGGGAACCTATCTGTTTAGGTGGGTTCTTTTTCTTTTTTCTTTTAATTTTAGTGCTTTTGTACATATGGCAAGATACACAAATCTGGGTTCATTAAAATACCTCCTGAGATACACATCTAACTTTGTAAGGGCTGGTCTTCCAAAACACAGAGCACCTCATCCTGTTTTTCATCCTAAATTCCTCTCAAGGGGCATTCTTGGTCAGCAACAGCACTATATGATAGCTTAATCCTGTAGAACTGGGTACAAGCAATCAGAACTCTTTGTTCTTCTTTGGTCTTCTCACCTTCTTGTAATGGCTTTGAGTCTCACTGAACTCCCACACATCTCTGGTCCATCAGAATTTTGAATTCATGTGGCATCGTCTGACATTATATGAAAACGCATGGCAAGAAACTGAGGACTGTATACTGCACCTGTCTCCTCTGTTCATGTGTGCACCCCGCTATCCCCATGGACTTCATCGTCATGATTCCAACATCATATGTCCAGTTGGAGGCAGAGTTGGCATTAGCAGAAGGTCAAAAAGGCTAACTCCCAGGCATCATCCATTCATTATTTCAACATTTCTTACTGTGTATCTCAGGGAAAATCAGCCTACAAGTAACTTGTAGCTTTCAAGCCTTTCCTTCAAAGCTCTGTCTGGAGGGTGCCAGGTGAGGACTGTCCAGGGCTCCCCATTCTCCTGCTGGACACTCTTAGAGGTAGCACAGAGCTACCCTAGAATCCCTGAGTTTTCGTTTCCTCTTGAATGTGTCTAAATTGCAGAGCTCACATCAAGGTGTTCATTGGAGAAGCACGGCCTGGGAAATCAGTAAGTTCCTTTTCTAATTCTCTTTCAAGCCTTTCCTTCAAAGCTCTGTCTGGAGGGTGCCAGGTGAGGACTGTCCAGGGCTCCCCATTCTCCTGCTGGACGCTCTTCAGAGCTACCCTAGAATCCCTGAGTTTTCGTTTCCTCTTGAATGTGTATAAATTGCAGAGCTCACATCAAGGTGTTCATTGGAGAAGCACGGCCTGGGAAATCAGTAAGTTCCTTTCCTAATTCTTAAACCTTTTATAATTCTCATTTTCTGCTCCTTTAAACAACTATCACTTCCAACCTAGCAACGTCTCCTGGATTTAAGCGATTGGTCTCTCACCACAGACTGCTCCAAATACTATTCATCTCATAATCTGAACTTCACTCTGCATGTAACCTTCCCTCCCTGAGCATGTGCTCTCAGGATCTTTTCTCCAGTTTATTAAAGCCACCCTTCACCCAGACTCCCTGCCTCATGTTTTCTTCTTCCTCTCTGGGGGTCAGTGTAAATGTTAAATGGAATGCATAACAACAGAGTTTGGGAAAAGGAATGAAACTCAGATATGTTTTGAAAGCAAATCTATACAATTTACTGTGAGTATATAAAAGTGAAAAAATAAAGCAAGACTAAGCTTTGTAACCTGAGTAGCTGAAAGATGGTACCTTTTTCTAAACTGGGAAACACAGGAGAAGGACTCAAGTTTACATCAGGGATACTGGTGATTAAATATTCATTTATAGACAGGACTTGAAGAAGGAATTCATAGGGCCTGGACTCCATCTTAGGCCTGTTCATGCTGATCATGCTCAGCCACCTTTCCAAAGGACTCTGAACTCTGTGTTTAGTGCCTATGAAAACAACAACAGAAGGATAAGAACCCTCCAGACAGGGAAACCTTGAAGATCATATCTAGACTACTCATCGCCTAAGAGAAAACATACACTAATCACCCCTTCCTCTAGACAGGCCATACATTTTTCTGTATCTATTGGATTGTAACTTTGAGTTTATTTATTATTGGCTAATTGTTTGACTGTTTGAGTGCGTGAGCATTTTGTAACCTGAGTAGCTGAAAGATGGTACCTTTTTCTAAACTGGGAAACACAGGAGAAGGACTCAAGTTTACATCAGGGATACTGGTGATTAAATATTCATTTATAGACAGGACTTGAAGAAGGAATTCATAGGGCCTGGACTCCATCTTAGGCCTGTTCATGCTGATCATGCTCAGCCACCTTTCCAAAGGACTCTGAGCTCTGTGTTTAGTGCCTATGAAAACAACAACAGAAGGATAAGAACCCTCCAGACAGGGGAACCTTGAAGATCATATCTAGACTACTCATTGCCTAAGAGAAAACATACTCTAATCACCCCTTCCTCTAGACAGGCCATACATTTTTCTGTATCCATTGGATTGTAACTTTGGGTTTATTTATTATTGGCTAATTGTATGACCGTTTGAGTGCATGAGCACATAGCACGTGAATGATGGGGTTATTGGGATTGTATTTTCCTTGGTTTATGTAAGTTTCAAGGAATTTGGAGTGGTGGGTTCAGAAACCTATACATGGGGTATCAAAGATTTTCACAAATGCTGGTCGGGGTCCTTGGCTAAGAGGAGACTGCCTTGGACCCACCAGTGTAATAAACTGCACTCCACTATCTGCCTTGTCCTTCTGAGTGAGTTTGTTTCCCGGAACGTGTGGCTACAACATTTGGTGCATTGGCTGGGAAACTCCTCACTTTGAGGAGACGGGTCTCATTTGAGGCCACCCCGAGGCTTTGTGGCTTGAATCTCCTAGAGGGGGAAGGCGCCTCACCCCTCTGGAAGAATTCAGCCTTTCAACGCCCGGTTTCTTAGCTTTGGCAGGTAGTGAACAGCAGCAAGGGAACTGATTGCTCAGGTGAGGAGGAACCCAATCAGCAGGGTAGAAGAGGGGGCCTGATCACCCCCCTGGGAGGGACTAGAAGAGGCACGGACCCACAGGGGCCTGGAATAGGCAAACAGCAGCGATTGCTTGGTACACAGGTCGACGAGTGTGCTACAGTTTAGGAAGGAAATTTGTGAAGGTCATCTAGGAGGTGTGTCCACACCATCTGAGGGAAAATTATTACCAGCGATCACCAGGGTGCTTGTATGCTCATATTCTGCCCTCCCACAGGAGGTGTCCCGTCTGCTGTGAAATTCTTGACCCCCTCGGAATTGTTAGGCTAGAAGGAAGGGGGTACACAAGTGAGTATGAATTGGCTTTCCTGGAGATGGCCTGGGACATGGGATGTTTAACCCATCTATGTTTTCATCCATACCTGATCAAGCCCACCAAGGCAGAATGGACTTTAAGGGAGAAACAGTCTTGGACCATGTGGTGCTCTGGTTCGGCTTTGCTGACCGGCAGGTGAAGACATACTGATCCTTCTTCTCCCTCTAGGATCTGGCAGGTAAGGCTCTTCTCACCCCAATTAGGAAGGAGGCAGAATGGCAATTTAAGTGTCATTGAATGAAAATATCAGAAGTACATAGGGTACCGAGAACTTCATAGACAGAACGAAAAGTAGAAGGTCCGAGAAGGTAAGCAAGATGGGGGGAAGTGAGTCTAAGGCAACTGTATTGGAGTGTATGATTAAAAATTTAAAGAAGGGATTTGGAGGAGACTATGGGGTGAAGATGAAGCCTAACCACATCCACATACTCTGTGAGGTTGGATGGCCCCCTATGGGAGTAGAATGGCCACCAGAAAACACTGTGAACTTAAAGCTAGTGGAAGCAGTCTATACAGTAGTCACAGGAGAGCCAGGACACCTGGATCAATATCCATATAATTGACTCATGGCTAGGGTTAGCTCAAGACCCTCCTACTCGGACAAGGTTCTGTATCCAGAAGGGAAAGGGGAAAATATTAATGGCACAAAAATTGACTGATGATAAAAAGGAAATTGTACAGGATTTTTGGATGGGGATATCCTCCCCCATACTGAATAATGATGTGCCTACCTCCCAGTGCTCCACCAGGACCAGAGGCCGCCTTAATGCCCAATTCAGGGCCAGGTGAAGTCCTGCAGCAGCCGCTGCTCCTCTGCCAGCTCTCCTCAAGGTCACAGAGCCGCCACCTCAGCAGGCTCCGATCCCGGTGACAGAAGCCTCTGGCCAACTTCCAGGATCCAGCTCCAGTCAAACCGCCCAAGCTATACCTGCCTCTCCCAGTGTACTGACAATAAGGGGAGGGAGACATTGGAATTAAGCAGAGACTGCCCTCTGCCAGAGAGCCGGAGGGAATGAAAGAGAACAGACAAGTGATTTGCAATGCTAGCTGCTGCTCTGGGAAAGTCTACCACTCGGGCCCTCCGGAAAACCTCATCTCATCTGTCCCAGGGAAAGGACAGTCCTTCAACTGGTCCCAACGGAGGCTGTGGGCCCTGTTACAGCCAAACCAGTGTGCCCGGTCCTGAACTTTTGGCAACTGGAAGAATGAATGCCCTAAGGCAAGGAAGGAAGAGGAAGCTTCCGCAGTTGTGGCACTTGCTGACTTGGAAATTAAATAGGGCTGCCGGGGCTCAGAGATATCAGGTCCCTGAGAGCCCATGGTAACCTTAATAGTGAGGGACCAAAACATTGACTTCATGGTGGATACAGGAGGAGAATTGTTGGTAGTAAAAAAAACCTGTGGCACCACTGTCCAAAAAGACTACCGCTGTAACTGGGGTATTGGGAGAAGATTAAATCATTTTGCCAGCCCAGAAAATGTCAGATGGGCGGGCACCAAGTGATTCATGAATTCCTCTACATTCCTGAGTGCCCAGTACCCCTGTTGGGAAGAGACTTGCTCTCCAAACTAGGAGCACAAGTGACTTTCTCCCCTGAGGAGAGGCCCACCTTCCAGATGGACACTATGACTTATTTGCTCTCTCTTTTAATACCACCCCAAGATGAGTGGAGGTTGCATGAGCCTCCGAAGGAAGAACTGGGTGGGCTGGAAGAGCATGAGAGCGAGCTAACTCAATTATTCCCTGAGGTCTGGGTGAAACACGAATCCCCTCTCCCCCCCCAACCCCAGCTGTCTAGACATCAAGCCCCAATGATAACAGAACTCAAACCAGGCACCACCCTGGTTAGAAAACTCCAGTACCTGCTACCGATAGAGGCCTGGGCCAGCATACTGCCCCACATCAATAGATTGAAACAAGCGGGCATTCTAGTAGAGTGCCAGTTGGCTTGGAATACGCTGATCCTGCCAGTCAAAAAGGAAGGAGGACAGGACTATAGGCCTGTACAGGATCTCAGGCTAGTAACCAGGCTACTGTGACTTTACACCCCACTTTGCAAACCCCTATACTTTACTTAGCCTCCTCCCACCGAGGATTAAAGTTTATATTCGCCTAGATATCATGGATGCCTTCTTCTATGTATGCCTCACCCCAGTGTCACAGCCCATCCTTGCCTTTGAATGGGAAGATCCAGTCGAGGGCACCAAGTGACAGCTCATCTGGACTCCCCTACAAGGGTTTAAGTTACAGGATCTCAGGCTAGTAACCAGGCTACTGTGACTTTACACCCCACTTTGCAAACCCCTATACTTTACTTAGCCTCCTCCCACCGAGGATTAAAGTTTATATTCGCCTAGAAATCATGGATGCCTTCTTCTATGTATGCCTCACCCCAGAGTCACAGCCCATCCTTGCCTTTGAATGGGAAGATCCAGTCGAGGGCACCAAGCGACAGCTCATCTGGACTCCCCTACAAGGGTTTAAGAACTCCCCAGCCATCTTTGCGAAAGCCTTGGCTTCTGACCTGAACTCATTCCATCCGGAAGAGTATGGATGTTGGCTCCTACAATATGGGGATGACCTGCTGCTGGCCGCCGAGACCAAGGAAAAATGCTGGGAAGGGACAAAAGCACTGCTCCAGCTGCTGATGGAAGCAGGTTATCAGGTGTTGAAGAAGAAGGCACTTATCTCCAAGGAGGAGGTAAGGTAGCTGGGGTTTGTTTTAAAGGAGGACACAAGGATCCAGACCTTAGTTGGGTCCTATATACTGATGACACTAGCCTGATAAAACAAGGACAATGGCTGTCAGGTTAGCCAAAGCGGAAGGGGCCATCAAGACTGAAAAGGGATGGTGGGAATTGCCAAGTGGCAAATTATTGGTACCGGAGGAGCTGGCACACAATGTGGTAAGCCAAACACACCAAGTGACCCACCTAGGCCATGCTGCCTGCTCACAAGTTAATGCTGCCTCTCGGGTATTCAGTCAAAAACCTCCAGGTATTTAGCTGAAAGGCATGCTGCCCTTTGAATACCTGGGAGTGGACTTCACTGAAATGAAACCTCACCGACACTACTGTTACCTGCTGCTCATGGTATGTACGTTCTCAGGATGGGTAGAAGCTTTTCCTACCTGGACTGAAAGAGCATCAGAAGTAGCCCAGTGCCTGCTTATGGAAATAATTCCCAGATTTGGACTTCCTACCAGCATTGGTTCAGACAATGACCTGGCTTTTGTAGCTGATTTAGTACAAGTAAGCAAAACTTTAAACATCAAATGGAAACTGCACATTGCATATAGGCCGAGTTCTGAGATGGTGGAATGAACCAACCGGACATTAAAGAGGCTCTCCAAGTGGATCATAGAGACTGACTGCTCCCAGATGGACTTGCTTCTGACGGCTCTGCTCAGACTCAGGATGACCCCACAGTCCCAAAGCTATTCTCCATACGAAATTGTGAATGGGAGGCCCCCTCCCATAATAAAACAGGTGTCAACAAATTTGCCTGAGGTAAGGAGGAATAAGATTTCACAGCAGATGGAACTGGGTAAGGTAATAAATTGGGTAACTAAGTTTGTACAAGAAAGGCTGCCATTCCTCCTTGGGGGACAGATTCATGAGCTTATGCTTGGTGACCAAGTATGGTCAAAGATTGGAAACACATGTTTTTCTAGCCCCTTGGTGAAAGGGCACTTATGTTATTCTAACTACCCCTACTGCAGGTAAAGTTGCAAGTATTGTCCCTTGGATCCATCATACGAGGGTGAGGAGAACATACCACACAGACCCAAAAAATGCTGAGTGGACTGCACAGAGGGCCCACGCTGACCCTCAAGAGACTAAGATCATCCTTAAGAAGAAGGAAAAGAAGATCCTGGATCCCTTCAGAATGAAGCTGCACAATCAACTACTGCTGCTCGGCCTTATCAATGTGATTTTGAATTTAACTTCCGTTTCAACTCAGGACAATGTTTTCATCTCATGGGCACATTCCTACACAGACTTCCACAACACTTCCAACTGCTGGGTATGTAGGGCTATGCCTCAGTGATGGATGGACTTCCTTGGTGGGTGTCACCACTCTGCCAAGGAGATTTTAAACCACTCTGCTCTTTTCTGGGATGACAGAAAGAGACTTTCCTCTCTCTTGTCAATCATAACCTCTCCTTGCTCTCTTGGTGTAAGACTGAGTCAATAGACTCGGGTCATGGGGTTACATTTGATATAAATGCCAGTGTAACAAAAGCCTAACCTACAACAAACCCCAGTAAATCTACCTTATTTACATGGTAGGTGGACAAGATCCATGTTTCAATGATATGAGTATGATGCTGAGTCGCTTCAGTCATGTCCAACTCTGTGTGACCCCAGAGATGGCAGCCCACCGGGCTTCCCCATCCCTGGGATTCTCCAGGCAAGAACACTGGAGTGGGTTGCCATTTCCTTCTCCAGTGGATATGAGTATATTGGTGCCTTTTTTGTACCCTCTATAGGGACAACAGAGATCATGATTAAAGTACAGGCCTTGACTAATTTCACAAAGCAGGCCCTCCTAGATAGAACAAAAGCCACCCAAGCCTTAAATGAAGAGAAAATCCAAATGAGAAAAGTGGTAATTCATAATAGAATGGTTTTGGACATACTCACAGCTGCTCAAGGAGGGACCTGTGCTATAATTAAGGTTAAATGTTGTATATACATTCCTGACTTATCTGGCCATGTATCAACTGCTTTAGATGACATGAAAAACCAGGTAAAAACAACATCAAATGAAAACATTCCTTTCTGGACTTCGGTCCTATCTTGGGTAAAGGGTGATTGATGGAAAATTATTTTTACCACTGTTGTAGTTGCTTGATAGTTCTGCTTTGTGGACCCTGAATTTTACACTGTATTATGAACTTTGTAACCTGAAGGTTGATGTCATTCTCCCAAATTGGTGGTCGGAGAGCGAGGGTGCAACGTATCCCTATGAATGATGCTCATAATATGAGTTAAGAGCATCAAGAGGGGGACTGAAGAAGGAATTCACAGGTTCTGGACTCCATCTTAGGCCTGTTCATGCTGATCATGCTCAGCTACCTTTCCAAAGGACTCTGAACTCTGTGTTTAGTGCCTATGAAGACAACAACAGTAAGACCCCCTCCAGACCAGGGAACCTTAAAGATCATATCTAGGTTACTCATCACCAAAGAGAAAACATACACTAATCACTCCTTCCTCCAGACAGGCCATACATTTTTCTGTATATATCAGTTTGTAACCTTGGGCTTATTGATTATTGGCTAACTGTTTGACTATTTGAGCACATGAGCACATAGCATGTGAATGATGGGGTTATTGGGATTGTATTTTCCTTGGTTTATGTAAGTCTCAAGGAATTTGGAGTGGTAGGTTCAGACAATTACACATGGGTTATAAAAGATTTTCACAAATGCTGGTCAGGGTCCTTGGCTAAGAGGAGAATCTGCCTTGGGCTCGCCAGTGTAATAAACTGCACTCCACCATCTGGATTGTCCTGAGTGAGTTTGTTTCTCGGAACATGTGGTTACAACAGAGTTACATGTGGAGATATCAAATAAGAGATTTAGACTTGTATTCATGGGGGGTGTGTGTGTGTGTGTGTGTGTGCACGCGCACATGTGGGTGTGTGTGTATAGGCAAAGAGATTGCTGAGGTCTGAAAACCCAATACATTAAATAGATAGCCTTTAAAGCTGATGAAATAAAGATTATTTAAGAAGAGAGTAAGATAGAAAAAAAATCCAACAAAGGCACATTGAGGCCCCAATATATATAGGCAGGAAATGCAGTTCTGAGTGTTGGGGAAATATAACTAAAACCTCCTGCCAACCCAGAAGACCTCTCCACAACAGTAGAAGATAAAACGACATTCTTCCTGTTAAATTACCATTGTTATGAAATTACCACTGTTAATACTATTGAATTAGAGTGGGGTGTGCAGCACAGGTGATCAACTAAGATTGCAAAGCCAGAAAGAAATCTTATTTTTATAGAATCAAGCAGATACAGCCCGCTATATACATGTAAGATAATCAATAACTAGTGTTCAAATAGGCTTCTCTAGTGGCTCAGACATTAACAAATCTGACTGCAATGTGGGAGAGGACTGAAGGCACCATGTGTCACACAGAGATCCTTCTAGATTCCCATGATAATTGGGTGGCCATTGGCATTAGCTAACAGGCTTTATCCAAAGGAAAAATAAACCTCTTGCATCTTTGTTACAGATGGGAGCTTTGTAACTTGGAGCAAAGTCTCCACTGAAATTAGGCTTTTACTCTCCCCCATAAACCAGAAGCCAGGGCACTATCTTCCTTGCTTAGATGCAAAGAGGTGGTTCTTAGGTATTTGAGATATTCCTGAGCCTTAAAACTGGCAAGAGACTTCTTTAGCCAAAAAAAAAACATACCTACATTTCTTAATTTATAGCAGAAATGCTTAATTTTTAAGCAACAAATATGCAAACAAAATGTGAGGTAGAGAGTCTATTATATTTTTTCACTGAATAAAATTGTCTCTTTTCCCCTTTAGTTTGTATTGGGTTGGCCAAAAAGTTGTTCAGGTTTTCCATACAACTGTATGAAAAATACAAGTCAACTTTTTGGCCAACCCAATTTTTATCCTTAGATTAGGAAGGAGGAACACTAGGAGCACTTACACAGCAAGAGAGGAAACCAGCCAGTGGCTCAATCAACAAGAAAGCTTTTGAAAAGGATGATGCATACAATTTTATACAAGGAAGGATTGAAGAGTGACCTGCCAGATGTGGAAACATGGAGGACTTTTTTTTTTTTTTTTTTTTAAGTATCAGCGGGATGATAAGAATAAAAACCTTGACAGGAGTAACCTTTATGGGAGAGAAGGCAAGGAGGGGTTAAAGAGTTCATACTTCTCTTTCAACAGTCTGCTAAACATAGAAAAGAAATAAGTAGTAGTTGAAGGGAAAGGCCACTACGGTTGATGCTTGTGTGATAATTCAAGACTGGAAAATGCTGACATTTCATGAGAACAAGGATGACTATGACAGTGAGGTCTCATATAAGAGATAAGAGGAGATGGAGACCTTGCACAAAATAAAGGATTTGGCCTTGTGTGAAAAGGGAGGTACAGATAGATCTACAGACTAGTGATGATGAAGTCTTCATCCCATTCTTTGCTTCATGAAATAAAAAGCAGATCTATTGCTTCCAGTTCAAAATGGCAGAGTAGAAGGATGTGCCCTCATCTCCTCCTGTGAGAGCTCTAAAACCACAACTAGCTGCTGAAAAGCAATCAACAGGATGCTAGAACCACCCCCAAAAAAGATACCCCATGTCCAAAGATAAAGAAGCCACAGCAAGACATACTGGGCATATGAATGAGGGGCATAATCACAATAAAATCAAATCCCTTACCTGCCAGATTGGTGACCCAAAAGTGGAGAACAATAATAGCAAAGAAGTTCTTCCACTGTTGTGAAGGTTCAGAACTCCACATCAGGCTTCCCAGCCTGGGGACACAACAAAGGGACTGGTTAACCCCATGGAATCTGACCTTGAAGCCCAGCAGGATGTGATTACAAGACTTCCACAGGAATGGGGGAAACAGAGACTCCAGGCTTGGAAGGCACAAACTAAACCTTGGTTGCACCAAGATTCAGAGGAAAGGAGCAGTGACTCCACAGGAAACTGAATCAAAACTACCTTCTAGTGATGGGTCTCCTGTGGATTCATGGGTCAGCAGGGGGTGACCACAGGGACAGGAGTGGGGGTGGCAGCAGCTGTCTGGGAAGGTCCTCTTTGGCACAAACACTCTTGGAGGTTGTCATTAACTCAATCATAGAGCCTGTAGACCCAAGGGCTGGGTCACCTGAGGACAAAAAACTACCAGGGTGAGTGTGCAACCCCACCAATCAGCAGATAACTGGATTAAAGCTTTACTGAGCAAGGTCCTGCCCACCATAGCAAGACCCAGTTTTTCCCACCCATCAGGTCCCTCCCATCAGGAAGTTTACACAAGCCTCTTAGACTCCTCCATCAGAGGGTGGACAGAAGCAGCAAGAAGAACCACAGTCTCACAGTGAGGAAAACAAAACCACATTACTGAAAGTTAATCAGCATGAAGAAGCAGAAAGTTACATTCCAGATGAAGGGACAATATAAAACCCAGAAAAACAACTAAATGAAGTAGAGATAGCTAACCTTCCAGAAAAGGAATTCAGAATAATGATAGGGAAGATGATTCAGGATGTTGGAAAAAGAATGGAGGCAAAGATTGAGAAGATGCAAGAAATGTTTATCAAATACCTAAAAGAACTAAAGAAAAAACAAACAGAGATTAATAATACACTAAAAGGAATCAATAGTAGAATATTTTAGGCAGAGGAACAGATAAATGGCCTGGAGGACAGAATGGTGGAAATCACTGAGACAGAACAGAATATAGAAAAAGGAATGAAAAGAAATGAAGACAGTCTAAGAGATCTCTGGGACAACATTAAATGCACCAACATTTGCATTATATGGGTCCTAGAAGGAGAAGAGAGAGAGAAAGGACCTCAGAGAAAACTTGAAGAGATAATAGCTGAAAAGTTCTGTAACATGAGAAAGGAAATAGTCTACCAAGTTCAGGAGGCATAGAGAGTCCCAAGCAGGATAAACCCAAGGAGGAACACACCAAGACACATAGTAATCAAACTGACACACATTAAAGACAGAGATAGAATATTAAAAGCAACAAGGGAAAAATGACAAATAACATAAAAGGAAGCTCCTATCAGGCCATCAGCTATTTCTCAAGAGTAACTCTACAAGCCAGAAGGGAATGGCATGACATATTTAAAGTGATGAAAGGGAAGAACCTGCAACCAAGAATACTCTACCCAGCAAGACTCTCCTGCAGATTTGATGGAGAAATCAAAAGATTTCCAGAAAGCAAAAGTCAAGAGAATTCAACATCACCAAACCAGCTTTAAAACAAATGCTAAAGTAACTTCTCTAGGCAAGAAATGTAAGAGAAGGAAAAGACCTACAGAAAATAAACCCAAAACAATTAAGACAGACAGCAATCAGTTCAGTTCAGTTCAGTCACTCAGTCATGTCCAACTCTTTGCAACACCATAAATTACAGCACACCAGGCCTCCCTTGTCCATCACCAACTCCCGGCATTAACTCAGACTCACATCCATTGAGTCGGTGATGCCATCCAGCAATCTCATCTTCTGTCGTCCACTTCTCCTTCTGCCCCCAATCCCTCCCAGCATCAAAGTCTTTTCCAATGAGTCAACTCTTTGCATGAGGTGGCCAAATTATTGGAGTTTCAGCTTTAGCATTGTTCCTTCCAAAGAACACCCAGGGCTGATCTCCTTCAGAATGGACTGGTTGGATCTCCGTGCAGTCCAAGGGACTCTCAAGAGTCTTCTCCATCACCACAGTTCAAAAGCATCAATTCTTCAGCGCTCAGCTTTCTTCACAGTCCACCTCTCACTTCCATACATGACCACTGGAAAAACCATAGCCTTGACTAGACGGACCTCTGTTGGCAAAGTAATGTCTCTGCTT